>JAGDQP010002924.1:2656-31091 GCA_022664845.1 Lepisma saccharinum
ACAACGAGACACGAATTCTTAGAGACCAGCTCGGCCCACCCAACTTCATTAATAAACTCACTGGTCAAAAGTCAAGGTTTGAGATTAATTAGAATTATAGACAACAAACAGAAGCTGAAAAAGAGACTGATGGAAATGGGAAGAAACTTCCAAAACAGAGGATATAAGAAAAATATGGTCAAATCTACACTAACGAAACTTCTCGAACAGACAACCAGAAAAGAAACACAAAATAAACAAAAAGGAAATAGAATCATTTTTCCTCTTACTTACCATCCTAACTATGAAAACAAAATTAGAAAACTGGTGCAAAAGTTTTGGAACAATATCAAAAGAGAATATAGCAAAGAGAACTGGTGGACCAGAATGCCACAAGAAACACCAATGTTAGCCTACAGAAGACCCCACAATTTGAGACGGATGCTGACCAAGGCAACTTTCTCATAGACGAGAAACCAGAAAAACAGTGACCCAAAGAATTAGAAATGGACCCCACCCCCCTCTTTTTTTGAAAAAATAAACCACACACATTAGATTGTTGAGCATTAAATTGTATTATTCCAATATATAACAGAGCCTACTTAGGACTGAATTCTTAAACAAACCAGAACAAAAAGCTAACACCGACCGAATGCTGGGTTGGTACACACAAATGAGGCCACGAACACATGGTAGCCTAGCTCCATACGAACCACGAATTTGAAACCCCAGGACCCAGCGAAGGGCCAAACAATATCAAACCTAAGAATGGATCCCCCACCCCCTCCTATGGGAGACAAACTTCAAACTGGCAAAGGAAGTACCCCTTTAAAAAGAATAGCACCAACCTTGGCAACACTAGTGACATTACATAATAATAATAATAATAATAACGATAATAACCAAATACATGACCACCAAGACTGCCTTACACAAGGGAGGCAATCATAACATACGGAACGATTGACCAAAACCAAATTACCTAAACGGAAAGGGCCAAACATTCCCACCAATAGTACATGAATAATTGTCATTACTATTAATAAATTATAAGAATATAAGTAATTACAACAAAACAACTGCTTGAACAATATACAGACCTACAATATCAGACCGAAATAACAATACGCAAGCGACCATATAGGAATAGAAACCAAATAACAATAATAAATAATAATAATAATAATAATAATAATAACAACCAGGGTATAGAACGAACCCAGGACCTTCCAAATACTACCCACTTTGTGGTCCCCCTGATTGATAAACTATTTTGGAAACAATAGAACCAGAGACACATAACTGAATGAACTATATTAATAACAAACTAACTGATGCATTATTAAGGGAAAGTGATATAAACATTCCAAACAATCCGGTTGAGAGAGCCAAATCACATTGGGACACAGATGCCTAAGGGCTATTAAAACTTTTAAAACTGATTGAGTACCACATGCACTGCAAATGGGGAACAAACGGAATTCCGGAACCCGGCACAGCCGGAGGACAGACACACACGGAGTAGAAATAGAAGTTTGACTTATTGTCAAAATCAAACAAGAGAGAAAAGAAAAGGAAAAGAAAGAAGCAAACATGAGGGAAGAAAGAGAGAACAATGAAACTACCCAAAAGAGAGCCCATATAACTGTGGATAATGAGCAGCTAGTGCGTAAAGAAGGACCGGGCTCCGGGCCTCACATTAACCATGAAACAGATTTAAAACTTCAGAAAAAAAATTAAAATAATAATAATAATAATAATAGTCCATAATATTGCTTATAGCTTTGAAAACATATAGAGAAAAGTCATGTAAGTTTGCAGCAGTGCTCTTCGTACTTGTAAATACATTTCGTGACTGTCGATTATTTATAAACATACTGCAAGAACATTAACTGCATGTTAATGTACAAATAGCATAATGGTTAAAAAATATATGCCATGTTTCCCCAAGACCCGAATACGAAAGTTGCGGGGTTATGAAAAAGCCATTTCCTCACTACACTCTTCGAGGTGCTGAATAACTCCAATCTTCTTCTAATATTAGAAATAGCTACCAACAATAACTATAATTGCATGTCCATACACTAGTTATTGAAAATTATTCTCTTTTATGTCGCCTTGATGGAACACTTGAATTTATTAATAAGGTATTGAAAATCAATGAAGAATTCTTGAAAGGTTCCTACGAAGGACTTGTAAATAATGCAAAAAGCATCATAACTAAGCCGCAGTTTAAGTCAAGAATAATTTATAATAAAAAGCCTCTCCCTTTTTAGATGTAAAAAAGCGTGAACCTAAGCAAACTTTTATATGCGTATATTGGAACAACCGTCGTCGATCTCTCTAAGCTGTTTGAATTTCATTACGAAATCATGAAATCTAAATATGAAGCTTGAATGTCATCGCCTATATCGACACTGACCCTTTCGTTTGTTATATGAAAGCCAATAACTTTTATGATGATAAATGCTAATGGACTTTATTATATGCGACTAACCACAGTCAAGTGCCTATGCCATCCATCTTATAAGGAATGAGGAAGTATTAAAGATGATGAAGGATGAAATACACGAAGTTCCCATTACTGAATTTGTTCCACTACGATTTAAAATTTGTGATCTGCAAATAATACTGTGAAAAGAGGAGTACTGTTTAATTGAGTAATAATCTCACAAATACAACTTAAAATAAGTAAATGAATGAAGAAATAGTAAAAGACAAGTGGGGGTAAAATATTCCGGAGGTAAACTAGTCCATCCTTCTGATCTCCGAGCGGGGACTGCTTCAGGGGGATCCAAGAACAGGACTAAGAAAGACCTTAAAATAGGAAATGTGGAACATACGAACGTTATACAAAACGGGCGCTCTTCAGGTGGTGGTTCCTCGAGACCGAGAAGTTCGACCTGGATATATTAGCGATACAAGAAGTCCGGTGGGAGGGTCAAAATCACATCCGACAGGGCAAGTATACTTTCTACTACGGGAAAACTCAGCATCACGATTTCGGAGAAGGATTCCTAATTAAGAACATTCTTCCGGCGGTGCAGAATATAGAGTTCGTCGACGAAAGCCTATCGTACGTTAAGATACGTACTCGGTTTTAATAAATGTCTATGCTCCGACCGAGGTGGCTAATGGTAACGACAGAGATACATTTTACGAGGAGCTAGAAAGGTTTTTTGACCGATTAACGAATCATAATACGAAAATTGTGTTGGGCGATTTTAACGCTAAGGTAGGGAAGGAGGAAAAACTGTAGGCAAATACATCCTTTACGCGAATACCAGAATAATGGAGAAAGACTTATAACTTTCGCGATGTCGAGAAAACTTAAGAGAACGTACTTTGAGCACAAGGATATACACAAATACACATGGATATCTCCGGATGGCAAAATTGTCAAGCAGATCGATCAATATTAGTAGATAAACGAAGACACATTAACATAACGGATGTTACATCTTACAAAGGAGCAGGTGACACCGGCCATCAGCCAGTGATCATAAAAGAGAGGGAAAAGTTATGCATTGCGAACAGAGAAAACAAAGGTTCAAAACAACTGAAATTCGAAGTTAAATGATTCGATAATCCGAGCGTAAGAGCAGATTACTAACTGGAAATCTCTAATAGGTTCGAAATCTTAGCTGATTCTAGTAGTAATACAGATGATTATAATAATGAAATTGTTGGAAGCAAGATGTGGGAAGAAATTCGTGATGCAGTGAAGAGAGCAGTGAAAGAACGTGTAGGTGAGAAAAAACAACAGAAAAACAAGCCCTGGTTTGATGAGGAATGCCTTAAGAATCATGAGGAACAGAAACAAGCAAGACCACGGTGGCCAGGTAACAAAAGCGAAGCAAATACCAACCACTACAGTAACGCGAAACGCAACACCACCCGGGATTCAGAAACTAAAAGCAAGAATATCTGACACAGGAAGGAGATAGAGGAAAACGGAAAGACAAATAACACAATATGTGTACAATGGGGTATACTCGTTAAGAAAGTTTACCAGCCTAGATTAAGGGATCATTAGAAACGAAGGCAGAGTTCTTCAAACGGATTCGACTAAAATTATCGATGTGTGGAAAAAATATTTCGACAAACTTCTTAATGTACACAACAGAGATAAAGCAGACGAACTGAAAATCTATATAGCAAATCCGTGGATACCCGAACTTAGCGAGGTCGAGATCGAAATATCGGCAAGGAAATTGAAAATTTTTCGAATTAACTGGAATAGACAATATTACAGCCGCATTGATTAAAGCATGGAGGAACGGCACTAATCAAGGAATTGCAAAAACTGATAAGTGCTACATGGAAAAAGGAGGAGCTTTGAAAGGAAAGTAAAACCTCAATAATAATTTCGGTTTACAAAAAAGGCAATAAATCGCACTGTGATAATTACAGCGGAATCTCATTACTCCCAACATGTTACAAAATACTTAGTAATATCCTGCTAATTCGTCTAAGCGTATACGTAGATGAAATAATTGGAGATCACCAATGAGGATTTAGAAGAAATAGATTCACATTGGACCAGATTTTCGCCTTGAGACAAATCTTAGAGAAGTGGAAATACAATGGACTGTTCACCAGTTATTCATTGCCTTTGGAAAAGCATATGACTCTACCAAAAGAAAAGGCAATACAATATTCTGGTACAATTTGGAATTCCGAAATAAACTTGTTCAACTGGCGAGGATGTGTCTCAGTGACCCCATAAGCAGAGTACGGATAAGTAATAATATGTCAAATAGTTTCGAGATTCGCAACGGATTGAAACAAGGTGATGCCTTAAGATACCTGTTTAACTTCTCGTTAGAATATGCGATTCAGAAAATAAAAGACGACAAAAATGGACTAGTATTAAATTTATTGAGTCAATTGTTCGTATATGCGAATGATGTAGATTTAATAGGAGACAATATAGATGCACGACAAATTAACACCAATGTTTTAATAGAAGCATGCGATAAATATAGGTGTACAGATAAACATAGAGAACAAAAAATACATGATAACAAACCGAAACGCTGGGAATGAAGGAAATAGATACATAACAATTAAAAATGAGAACATGGAGAAAGTAAACATATTTAAATACTTGGGAGAATATGTAACAAGCGAAAACGAGGTCATGGAATAAAGGAAAAGTCTCGTAGTCTCGGATAAATTTATATTCTAAAATTTAAAATCGGGTCTGTTTGAACTAAAAGTCCGAAATTTAACCTTGGAAACATTTAATTTAATTGAAGATTGATAATTAATTTACGCAAAATGTTAATTCTTTATTTTTTTCGGAACTGCTTGGCTTTTCTACGAGACATTAAACAAGACTATAAACCGTTTCTGGTTGTTATAGATAAGGAATTTGAAATAATATTAATTAGTGGAAAGAGTTAAGATTGATTGAATCAAATTAAACGAAAACAGTAATTAGTTAATAGAACTCAGTAAATGACTGCTTTGTAATTTAAATGAGCTGTTATCATTTCTAATTAATTAAATAGGTGAAGAAAAACTAATTAACCGACTTTTCCAAGGAGAAAGTGATTAATTTGTTGAAAAGGAACACTCAGAAAACAAACAGTTTGTTTTTCGAACCCTGAAACTGGACTGGAGGTAGAAATTTTAAAACGTCGCGTGGAGATCCTGAAAATTGATTTCTAAAGAATAAGAGCAATGGAACGGGAGGAGAAACCATCTATGATTTAGTAGTTTACAACATCATTGGAGGGCTTCACGGGTGTCAATGTCTAAGCAAGTCGTAAGTCTGAAACATGGCATCCCTTATGATCAAAACCTGCGGGGCAAGAGTCTGGAAGGTAACTTCCAGGGTCTGTTTTGTCTAGTAAAACTGAAGAAAACCCTGGAAAATTTTATAATAGAGGTGTGAGTAGAGCTCGAAATTCCGTTGTGTCCTTAAAAAAAGTGTTTCATTTCTAGAGGACGGAGTAAATCGAGCGGTATAGTAACGATGCTATTGGCTGGTGTAGTATTTATGTTTTTGTGTGTCCGTGTGTCGTTGTATCCCTGATAAATATGGTTGCAAATATAATAATTGATCAATCGCAATCCATGGCTTACTCCGAAAAGAATGATGATATGAAGTGATGAGGAACTACGTAAAGAAAATAACTTTCGGTATAATAATCTTAGTCAAGAAATCTATGGACGAGCTTAAAAGATGAATGTGGGCTGAAGTTTTATTCGATGATGTATGTCTTCAATAATGTACACAAAATATAGCTGGCTAAACACTACTTGATATAAACAGTCGCTCTGCTACGCATAATCAGATAAACAAAGGGGAAAATTACTAAACATTACTTGAAAATAAAACATTTTGATTTACTTATGTAAATATTGTATTTCTTCGATTCAACCAGCCTGAGATATGTTTATTGATTTCCGTGGTGTTTAACAGAATTGTAATCAAGAAATCCTGTATTGAACATAGTAATCAAGATTGTATACACGAGTTCGTAATTGAGCTGTTTTTAATATTTTCCATTAAGAGAATGTTATTTTCTCTCCGAAGGTCCCTGGATATAACCAAATCTGATCAAGTAGCACTATTCCCATTGGATTTAGTCTTTCTTAGATATAGAACAATTTAGTAACACAACACTTCAAGGGAAATAATTAAAAATTAAAATTCCAAGAAATTATTAAAATTAAAATTTCTGCGTTAACAAATAACTCCCAATTTCGTGTACACAATTTTAAATATTCAATATGTGCGTTTGAGTGCGAACATGGAACTGCCATCGTGTATAACAAAGCGTTAAAACACGAAATATTGGGTTAAATGGACACTATAAAGTTTAATTATTCAACAACAGTTTTGAATAGATCCTTGTCTCCTTTGTTGCTGAGAGAATAAAAAACAACCCGACATTGGGTTGTTCAACCAGAGGTATACGTGACGATGTCTTTTGAGTGTACTGTAATGACCGAAGGTATGTACCAAATTTGTTTCTTTGTTTAACCACGTACTGACACTTCTTGGCCAGTTTTGATCCAAACCCAAGTCATAGAATTTGAAGTTTTCAGGCTTTCAAAACGATTTGTATCAATTACATTTGAACGTATTATTTGAAGACAAACAACCGTGTGAGTAACAAAAGCTAGAAAATATTAGACAAAGATTTCTCGAAAAAAAAAATCCCGATAGTGTTTTTTGGGAATTTACATACTACACCGTGTATGTTTCAATGTTCCATAAATTGTTACTTACAAGGAGAATGTCTCCAGTGGGTGACGAAAATCAGCATAAAACTTCCGCAATGCATTGATGATGTGTTCATATGAACCCTCCTGTAGTACTACGTTTCGTAGTTTCGCGAAACACGAGTTACATGACCACAAAAATGTCTTGGAAATTTTGTTCTGAATTCCTGAAAGGGCGGCAAAACCTCATACATATATATATTGAAGTTTTACATTTACTATTCACTTTTATATAACAGATTGCACTGAAGATAATTTTAATGTTAGATTAAAGTTATTGATGAAGTTGACTTGTTAATTAATTGATCTGATTCCTGCCAAATGCGAATATGAAATAAATACAGGGTGACCCAAAGGAAACTTCGCATCCCGTTAATTTCGTAACCAATTTATTTCCAGGAGGAATCCAGACACATGCCCCTTTTACTTTAAGCAAAGGCGTGGCACCGTGCTAAAAAAAAATTGTATGGTGTCCCATTTTACTGTGGTCTAGTGGCAATAAGTGAAATTTTCTTAAATGACAACATAGTTCAAGTAACACATGTCAATGGTCTTTAGATACTATTGACAAAAGCATGTGATCATTTACCAGTTTCTTTGAAAATATTGCGCAAAATTGCGTTTGCAACTCTCAAATATTATAAAGTGAAACTTGGTAGGTAAGGCAATATTTTACACTATTTAACGTTATGAGCGCTCCAACTGCCATCATTAGTATAGAAGAACTCCTATAAAATATTACTGTGACAAATTTAAACGTGTTACTCATGTTTTGTGATCCAATAGCACAAAATCCCTGTTGTGAATACGTTAATGCCGCGAATTTCAAATCAGAATTGCGCGTATTGAATGGGAATCACGTGGGTTCGAACTCCGCTGCCAAACATTGTGCTTGAGTGGAAGTTATCGGGTAGGGCTTTAGTTATGGTACCAACTAAACATTTGACTCGTGAAATTGATAGAAACTCTGAACTTTTTCTGTAATCTGGACTATAACTGATGACGTCAAATGGATGTTTTGGTTTTCGAATTGAGACTATACTCGTTATTTGATTTCTTGAATGTATATATATTTTTTTCAATTGTTCGTGTATTGAAATGTTTTATTGTTTTTTTCAGCGTTTGGTTTATTGACATTGTAAACATCGTTTATATTTTAAATAAAATATGAGAGATAATATGCTAACAGATGGGAAAGTCAAGAAGCAGTATTATAATTAAAGAAATACTTGAAGGATCATATGGAGATCTGCACATTAAAGATCTTGTGTATAGATGCACATTAAAGTGCACACCTTTAGTAAGGAAAAGATTAGTAGTTTTAACATTATCGTATCTTTAAGTTCGACTGCATCATTCTTAGATCAGCATTCAGTTTACTTTAATTGGCGCAGTTATGACATCCTCAGGTGTGAGTCCACTACCCAATACATGAGCAGAATTCAGTTGCATTATGTAAATCGTCTATAAGCCATTACTGGTACTCAAGCTTAAGATTTTCCAGTGATATGGATATTGTTGGTGATCAACCAAAATATATATTTTCTACTAATGTAAAGACTTTTCTGGAAAATTTCAGGGTTATAATTGAGTACTTTCACAAAGAGAATTCATGGATACAATTAATGGTCATGTTTTCCTTCCTGATAAAATATGTATTTTCATTATGTCTAGAGGGCAGTCACATTTATATGCAATGGAAGAGTTTTTATTCAGATAAATTATATATTTTTTAGTTTGACTTAGTTTGATGGTATACAGTCAGACTGATAATTTCCTTGGAATAATAAATATACAGAGCGCTGGGATTTATAATACTTCAGTGCTATTGGTTTATCTCGTTTGTGATAACATTCCTATACAGTTTATGACAGATACCGGAGTAGGTGTTTCGGTTGCTGATAATTTATTTTACAAAAGGTATTATGCTCATAAAGCGGCTCCATGGTCTAGTGGTTAGAGCGTTGGACTCATGTCCGCATGGTCCCGGGTTCAATTCCCGACTGGAGTCCTACTTTTCGGCGTCCACCCAGCGTCGTGAGGCAAACTGGGGAGTCACGTGAATAAAGACGTGACGGCCACTCGGTCTAGAAAGCCCTTAATACGCCTGTTCGTGGCCAGGTAACACGCAATGCTGACCACACTACCATCACTCAGGTGGACGCACTTCCACCAACCGCGGACAGATGGCGTTGGGGCAGGCTTAGGACCAATCGGTCTGTAACGCCAGTGGTAGTTATTATTATGTTATTTATTATGCTCGTAAACCTTTACAGAAATCTTATAGAATGTTGAGAGAAGCTTCGAATACTTTGTTATCTGTATTGCGGACTATTGACGTAGAAGTCAATCACAATAATGCCTCACATATACTACAGTTAACAATCGTTAAGAATAAGTTGCAATATCCCATTTTGGGTAGGACTTGGTTGTTAGTTTTATGACCAAGTTGGAAGAATAATATATTTCTTTCAGATGAAAATTGTCAATGTAAAAATGTACTTATTTCAAGTTCTCAAATTTTGAAATATGAGAAGATAATCATGAATAGATACAATGAGTTATTTGATCAAGATATTTCTCAACCTGCTCGTAATTATAAGGCAAATATTCAAATTCAACCAGGTACTATTTCTATGTACAAAAATACTATAACATACCTTTACAACTACGCAATCCAATCCGCAAAGAGTTAGATGAATTAGAACAACTGAAAATTATTGAATCGGTAAAATTTGCTGCTTGAGCATTCCACTAGCAGTGGACTAGTGGTGAGAAAAAAAAATGTGATTCGTCTATGTTTAGATTTAAAAAGCAGATTGAACAATGTTACAGATAAATATAATTAACCATTGCCAAAAATCGAAGATATTCTTAACAGTTTAGAGGGAGCTGCTTATTTCACTGTCCTAGGCCTTCGAAGTGCGTATCTTCAGTTGGAGTTAGATGAAGCTTCAAAAAATTAATGGGTATAAGCACTCCAGGGGAAATTATATTCAAAGTCGCTTGCCTTTCGGGCTATCAAGCTCTAAACAAAATTTCCAGAAATTCATGGATGATTTGTTAGGTCATCTTAGCGGAGTAAAATGTTATCTCGATGACGTTTTGATTTGGGGTAAAGACAGACAGGAACGTTTCCAACGAGTGGAAACAATATTATCAATTTTTCAAACATACAATGTCAAGGTACGTCAAGATAAAAGTGTTTCTTTTTACAGATGAGATTCCGTATTTAGGTTATATTATTTGTAAAGATGGTATTAAGGTATTCCCTATGAAGATAGCTACAATAATAACGCAACGGAACCGAGTAACGTTACACAATCAAAATCATTCTTCTGGAATGTTAGCGTATTATAATAGATATGTCCGTCTATCTGTCTTAACAGCCCAACTTTACATCACCTTCTCATGAAAGGAGTTAAATGGTGTTGGACAAAAAAAACATAAAATAAAATTTGAAATTCTAGAACAGTCTTTAACAAAGGCCTTTAGTACTACAACCTTTTAAGCAAGACGCTGAAATAGTAATTATGGCTGGTGCAAGTCCTTATGGCGTCGGAGCGGTATTGTTTAACAAGATAGATGGTAAACTTAAAGACTGTTCTATGCGCATCTGCTACACTTTCACAAACAGAATATAAATATGCACATTACGAAAAAGAAGCTTTGGGAATAGTTTTTGCTTTCAAAAGTTTCATAAATACATTTGTGGAAAATTCTTTTACAATTCTGACTGACTCACTCCCTGTGAAACTACTTTTTTTCAGATCATTCACCACTCATGCAACGTTGGTGTCTTTTTGCAGCAATGCACTATCGTGGTCAATATAATCTTTACATGGCTTTATTATACACGATTTTTCTCTAAGCCTACAAGATAGGCCACCCAACTGACGTAGAGAAGGTGATGTGTGATTCTGAGAGAGTGTGCGTGAACGAGCAAGGGTTAGAATCGTCTTTTCTTTAAGAGAAATTATTATAGCATGTCCTGGCTTCTGGAAAGAAATTTATGGTTTCTTCCAGTATGTAGCAAATAATGAAAAAAAAAAAGTAAGGGAATCGCATTTGAAACACCAAAACAGAGAACCTAACACAATTTTTACTTTAGTTGCACCATTAGTTTAAATTTACTGAAAGATGTAGTTTAAATTGTCCAGTAGAAAAGATCCTTGCCGAACATGGAGAGACGAAAATGAACGTTGAAACCTATGGTTTCTTTCTTAATGAATCGAGTATTCCATAGAACACTAACTTCATGCACGAAAGACAAGACAAAACGTCTGTTTCTATCAGTTCTTAAAAATGGTGCACGATATTTATGCTTTATAATTTTTGATATGTTGTTATTTACGTTACAAAGCATATGTTAGTAGCAAACTACACAAAATATGTTGCGTGCTAAATTATAGTAAATATAAAAATAAATCACAGCCATATTCAATCCAGTAGTGGATGAGGCCTCTCCCCGAAGGGACGAGTTGGTCTACTGCTCCCACGCTGATCAGACGGGTTGGGAGAGGAGAGCCGTTAATACCGTTGTTAATACTTTCCTCATTTTGGTTTTCTAGGGTTGTCCTCAGTTTCAGGATACAAATATCGAGTGTTACTTTAAGTAAGACCTTTGCTGCTACTTTCCCACTACGTACCTCGAAATATTGCTTACCGATGGTTATCATCAGCAATGTGACAAACTTAGCTACTAGCATCCTGAAGGATACAATGTAAAGTATATAAATTAGTTATTTGACACTTAGCAATGCAAAAAATAACACCAATGTATTTCAAGAGAGTAGATAGTAGCACGTATTTTCACGAACATGGCAGGAAAATTACGAATCAGAATTAATCTATAATGATTGTCCGTAAATATAAAATATGTTTACCGAGGCAATTTGTCAATGTTGGAAACTGGCGGATTGATACACGTGAACGTAACATACATGGAAACATAAAGACGTGAAAGTGAGCGGGCGTAGCTCAGTTTGTAGAGCGTTGGCTCAATAATCAGAAGATCCCGGGAATGATCCCAGTGGCCGGCTACCATGACTAAGGTTTCTCCATGGTTTTCTTCGGTCACACCACGCAATTCTGATATCTCTCAAAATGAATTTCGTTGCCTCCCCAGATGAAGCTGGTAACCTAACCAGAAAGATACACGCATCTTACGTGTATCAAGAGAAAAAAAAAGTATTAATCTAGTTATTCGTGCTAATAGGGACAACATTTGCATTTAAATATGAATCAGTACTCAGGGCTGTAAAACACACAGGTCGCAAAATGCACGGCAACAAAACGCATGCCATCGTGAGAACCAAATAGTTAATTTGAATTTGCTTAACCTAACCAAATCATTGTTAGTATAATATCTGCGTTATTGTAACATTATTTCAATGAACCGGTCGTTAAACTCGGAAAGATCGCATTGGGAATTCTGCCAACATTTTCAGTTTAGAGATATATAGCAGAAGTAAATAGAGTTTTGCAGGGTTTATATCGATTTCTAAACGTAAAAATCTTTAAGTTAGTGTGTGTACTCTACGATTTACAGGACGGCACCTCTATTAACGAATGTCTGGAAGAATCCCTGGATCCCATACAGAAAAAGAACGCCCGACTCAATGTATATCTAATGCTAAGAAGTGGTTTTATTAACGCTATGTCGAATCTGTCTTTCTATTTATACTCTTGTCCATTCAGTTGAACATTGCCTAGTATCAAGGCATGGGAAGTGTTTGTTTTCTTATGTCTATCTTACTTCTAAATTATAGCATGTACTTGAAATGACAAAACAAATTCATTCTCGTTACGAAAGGAATATTATTTATGTCCGTGTCAGCCTTCAACAAATGAACTCCAAATATGAAAGGTAGGACAATTCGTAAAAATACATCATTCCTTGGCACCATCGTACAATGTGATTTACGACGACACTGGATTTTTTAAGCTTCATCTCACTATTTCAATTTGGTATTTGAATTTGAATTTATTTAAAACCTTTAGGAATCTTCGGTTCAGGACGAATATTTCCACTTAGGGACACAAGTAGTTTGAGCTCATGTAAAGGTCCCATTAGCTATATTTTCCCTTTCAGTAGTTAAATTTCGTATAGGCTACTACGTAAATTCCCGTAGTACTTGAATTCAATTTTAATGAATCATTGTAAAAATCATGTAAGATGCAAGTTTTATTTATAACTATTACATTCAAGTTACTACTAAATTTAGTGAAAGTAAAAAATATCTAATTTCTTCGACGGGGGTCGAACCACCAACTCTAAAAATCAAAATAACTAAAATTAGCGTGTCTTAATCAAGTACGCCACAAAGCCAACAGGTAGAGCAACCCACTTCAACACATATTAGTAGTATTACAAAATTAGCATGCATTCCACCTATTTCAGTCATTTTTGTAGTTAAAAAGATGGTTTTGGTGTTTTGAATTTATTGAAATGTGTAGTGCAGGAAAATATATTTAGATTTTCGTCAAGTAAATATGAATATATTTTCCTTGTTTTCTGTCCTCAAATGTTCCGAGTAGGTCATTAGTACAACGCAAAACTAGAGTTTCCCCTTGTTTACGCATGTGGCTGGTATGTTACTAACTTTAGGAGCTACCAGCGCACAAAATTCCTTTCTGAATACGACTTCACCTAGTCAGCTGTTAGTCACTCGTTAGTACAGCATTAGTCGCTTCAAAAAAGGTCTCTGAATACGGCTGGAAATGTTTAAAAGAATAAGGATCTCTTTACTGTATTGCTTGTAAAAGAATATTTGGATACACGTGCAGTAAATCTGGAACTTATCATTACCTTCGACACACACGAGAGACTCATCTTGTAAAATGGGGCTTGATGACACAAATGCAGCAAAACACAAGTACTTTATTTTTGTTTATTTTCTCTGTGTATTTGAGCCTTCCTGCTCGTTGGAGTATGGCAAGTGTTTAGCGATATCATGTGTTAATAAAACAACAGAAGGTGGCAAGCGAGTGTCCAGGGTACCTAAATCTAAGTACTGAACAAGTGGTGTATAGGAGAGACGTTATACAATTTATCGAAGGAGGGTTGGTGTGAGTAAATTTGCACTGCCAGGTGCAAGACTCGTTTGTATAAAGTTTATGAAATATATTACTTCGAAAGAAAACTAAAAATCACCATGCTTTACAGCGGCTTAATTGTTTGTTTGATATTAACATTCTAAATGAGCTGGAAAGCTTCTAAGGACAGAACCTACAGTTCTTGGTAAAGTGGGCCCCGAACTACTCCTACCAAGAAGTATTCAAATATTCGAATCTATGATATGCCAGAAATCATCTAATATTTGAATAGTCTGAGCTCTAGTTCTGCACTTTCATTGGCACGTATATAATTGGTGTTCAGCCTCATGAGGACTGGCTTAATTTCAATATCCTTATCCTTAGATTTTCACCATCATTAGTACTCCATTAGGCTCTCGGTTTCATCCAACCTTAACTTTAAGTGCGAAATTCAACTTCGACTTCGAGGTTGAGATAGGTCGGAGTTAAGGTTCTATCATGAGGTTGAGTTTGAAGTTTAAAGTGGAGCTGAGGTTAAAGTCATATCGTGAGTTGGGGTTGATTACTAATGTATATTATGCACAATCTTGTGTAATACAATGGACACTGTAGATTTGAATAAAGGCCCTCGTACACGATTCAATAAAGCTTGAACAAGAGCGTTGAACAAGCAATTGGATGAAAATGACGTCACGAGTCAGAGACTCCACACAGGAAATCTTTTGAATTCAAGTCTTCTCATCCAATTCGTCCTCTTTAGAACCTGTCCTATTTTTATTGAATTCAACGCAGTGATCTACCAATCACATCGCTGGTAACTTGAACACGTGACAACAGTGCTTCTTCCGGAATGCTAAAAATTAAGATGTTAACATGGAGCAGGGAATTTTTAAAGCCTTGTTTTTATGATGCGAAATAAAGATATTATCAGAAAATCAAAATAAAATAAATAAAGCATCGCTACAAGAAATTCCATCGCATCTTGCTGAGGTAAAGTGTACCTGATGTTTCTTCTGTAGTTTTTGTACAATCACTATTGCAATAGAAATTGATAGATAGGGATTACTATAATTCCTAATAAAGTTCGTATTGTATTTAGAAGCAGTAGAATATTAATATTTAAAGTGCCACTGAGTTGCTCATAATTTATGTGAAAAGGTCTAGTTTTTATTTACTGTATGTAGGAAGTTCAAAGCTGCTAAACATAGGAGTATCTGGGTACACTTTACAATACGGCCCAAAATCTTTTCCAACGTATGTGAAAGTGTTGTAACTTAAAATATAACAAAGTTTCGAGTCATGGAAGTATTAAATTAGAGTGAAATAGCGAAAAGTACTTGGAACTACTTGGCTGCTTCCACATTGGTGAGCGAGCATTAAACTGTGTATGAAATAGCGAAAAGTACTTGGAACTACTTGGCTGCTTCCACGTTGGTGAGCGAGCACATTAATTTGTGTATGAAATAGCGAATAGTACTTGAAACTACTTGGCTGCTTCCACGTTGGTGAGCGAGCACATTAAACCGTGCATGAAATAGCGAATAGTACTTGAAACTACTTGGCTGCTTCCACGTTGGTGAGCGAGCACATTAAACCGTGCATGACATAGCGAAAAGTACTTGGAACTACTTGGCTGCTTCCACGTTGATGAGCGAGCACATTAATTTGTGTATGAAATAGCGAAAAGTATTTGGAACTACTTGGCAGCTTCCACGTTGGTGAGCGAGCATTAAACCGTGCATGAAATAGCGAAAAGTACTTGGAACTACTTGGCTGCTTCCACGTTGGTGAGCGAGCACATTAAACCATGCATCGCATATAATAAAAAATCTAAGCTTCTTTAACCCGCCTTTGCTTATTCAACATTGTGGCCATGATTTTTGTAGCAAATAATATGTCATTCATAATACGACGCAATGCTATTAATATTCCGCCGCATCCCTACAATCTGCATGTAGTAATGAACGCAAATAAATCTATTCCGATACGAAGTGTCACGATTAGTATGCCTCCACAGGGCGCTATCTTGATCAACTGGATGCGTATGTAACGAAATAATAATAAAATATGCATTTTCACTTTGGATTGTTAGTTGTCGTTAGATGTTTATAGAAGTGCGTGTAACCGGAAATAAGTAGAAATTTATAAGGATTGAAAAGAGTTTTGAATAAAGAAATAAAAAGTCGATGTTCGAGGCATCACCAACTACGGAATCGCAGCCGTTTATCAGGTAATTATTTTATTAAAGGCGACGCATATCATGTTTAACATTCACTGCATGTTCCCGCTTTCAACGCAGAAAGAGCAAATCGACTCATGTGCTTTTGGCTCCTTCACACTTCTGCTTAAATTATCGAATCGTGTACGAGCACCATCCAAGCACTTTCAACATTACTTGGATACAACTCTTTGATTATTCCAGTTGGATCGTGTACGCACTCATCCAACTGCTTGTTCAAAAATTTGATTCAATGTTTATTGAATAGTTTACGAGGGGCTTAAGTAGAATTTAAGAGGTTGGCAACAAAGGCAACGGGGGGGATTTGGAACAGGGCCAATCACAATATGTGTCAAATAATATTTGTTCAATTTCCAACGACGTGGAAACAACTTTTCAAATATTTTTTTTTCAAAAAGGTTAGCAACACTGACAATCTGGACACAATATCATACCTGAACTCCTAATGCACGTGTATGCATAATACCTAATGCACGTAATGCATTTCCTAACGTAGGAAAGTTACTCTCCTTGTAGATAAAGACGAAGACGACGATTAACGAATATTGGTTGGAAGATGAAAATAAAGTATGTTTGTGTTAAGAGTACAACTATACAAACCATTGTCCTGAAGCGTCGTTGTTTTTTTTTTGTACTTCTTTAACACAGAACAACTATAGCATGTGTTGAGAAGGATTTTAGAAGTGAAATGTTTGGTGCAGTGGTTCCGTCTTGACCTTTCAGTCTGACAACCCGGGTTCTATCTCCAGTCAGCGCCCTGTTTTTTCGACTAAAATAATAGCTTCAGCAATTTACAGAACTCAATCAGAGATTCTCCTTGGGATGGAGAGAGAAGAAGCATCACTAGCTAGAATCAGAAAATAAACCGTGAGTTTGCGTTTCTTCTTTGGGATAGAAATAAATCAATCTAGCATCAATGTTTTCATTGATCTTTCTCTATCCTTCTCTTTCTTTCCATGACTTCGTCAATTCCTTTTTTCTCTTTCTTTATTACTCATTCTCTCCTACACACACTCTCTGTCATTATCTGAGTGTGTGTGTTAATTCTATATCTACAGATTATTATAAATATTAGTTTATTCGTGTCGTGAGGAAAATGGCCCGGTAACACCTCAGTCAGGATAGATGGCCGTACTAGAACCTTTCGATTGCTAAGCCAATGCTATAGCAACTGAGCTACGGCCACTCGATCCATCTCGGTCTCCATGTTAATCCATCCACACGGCATTAAGAAGCAATATCCGATTAACAGAGCGACAGGTTTATATATTATACCCGTTGGGTTTGCATCTTATTTATAGCTTTTAGGCAACTATGGATCACTCTGAGATAAGGTTTTGCGAAATGCTATAGGGACTCGGCCAGGTCCTAAATTGAAGGCACCATACCGCTACATGCCTGGTGTGGCTGAGGAAAACACTGGGAAAACCTAAGTCAGGACAGTCACCCGCTGGTACTGAACAAAGGACCTCCCGAATACGAAACGAATGCTCTACAAAGTAAGGTATGATCCGTTTGGAACAAAACATACTCATATCTACGTTTATCACAAACACACAAATATTTGTCTGGAAAGAGAAGGATCTTAATTTATCTCAGATATGTTTTATATGATGCTCAAAGATCCATTCTTTTATATGTATCTGTTGAATATATGTATATAAATGAAGACTCAGAAGAAAATGATGTAGATGTCCCAGATGTAATGAAAGAAGAAGTGGATAAAGTACTTCGAGAGATGAAGAACGGTAAGTCGCCAGGAGAAGATGGACTCACAGCAGAGATGTTTAAATGGGGAGGTGAAAACATGCAAGAGGAACTTGCGAAATTATTCTCAATGTGCCTGAGGAAGAGAGAAATACCCAAAAGTTGGAATAATGCTATTATAATTTTGTTGTACAAGAAAGGGGACAAAGAACGCGTCGAAAACTACAGACCAATTAGTTTACTGGCAGTTCTATACAGAATGTTCACCAAAGTTATTTTGAATCGTATTGAACGGGACTTGGATTTTAACCAGGGAAGGGACAAGCCGGATTTCGTCGTGGATATTTCAAGTTAGAAACGGGGTACGGCAAGGAGATTCAATTTCTCCGAAACTGTTTTCTGCGGTCCTGGATATATTGTTCCAAAATTTAAACTGGGATGAAGTTGGAATTAAAATTAATGGCTAATATCTTCATCACCTACGGTTCGCTGATGATATAGTCCTGTTTACTTCAAATGCGGAAGAACTACAAACCAGAATGGAAGAACTGAATAATGAGAGTTCGAAAATAGGCCTTAAAATGAATTTAAGCAAAACAAAGGTAATATACAATCAACATGCTGCAAAAAGGGAAATAAAGATTAGCGGAGAGATAATTATAATAGGCATAGTTGATGAGTATGTTTACCGCCAGCTCAAAACATCGAATGCCAAGTTGACTGATGAAATAAATAGAAAATGTAAAATGGCGTGGAGTTCGTTTGGAAGACTACACTTTATTTTCAAACCAAACTACCAATGTGTCTGAAGAGTAAAGTTTATAATCAATGTGTCTTAGCTGTGATGATGTACGGCTGAGAAACTTGGACATTGAATGCGCAAACGACTCAAAGATTGAGAGTCACACAAAGAGCAATGGAGAGATACATGCTAGGAATAACCAGGATGGACAGGAAGACAGATGAATGGATTCGAGCACAAACAAAAGTAGAGGATGTAATCAAGACTGCGAAGAAGCTGAAGTGGAAATGGGCCGGTCACATAGCTAAACTAACAGATGGAAGGCGGACGAAAAATGTACTACATTGGATTCCTAGAGAAAAGAAACGACCGAGACGACGTCCAAATGCAAGATGGGTAGATGAAATCAAGCGTTTTTCAGGAGCTACATGGATGAGGATAGCAGCAGACTGAGATATGTGGAAAGAAAAGGGGGAGGTCTTCATCCAGCAGTGGATAGAAAACGGCTGAATATGATATATATATATGTAGAGAGAGAGGGGGGGGGAGAAATTACATTTACTATAACTTATAATTTGGCACGTAACATATTTTGTGTATATTGCTACTAACATCTTCTTTGCAAATGATAAACGGAAATAGCGACATATTATCAAATATTATACGTAAAACATAAATATCGTGCCCCATTTTTAAGAACTGATAGACATTTACACTACATTTTGTAATGTTTAATAACAAGATGTTTGTTTTGCACCGATTGGAGACTGCAATGATGTCGTTTTGTAAGGCTACAGTATCCGATTCGGAAGAAATACTGCGTTAGATCTTTAAATCATCTGCATACAGAAGTTTGTTACAAGATGTTATTACAGCAGGCGGGTCATTTGCATATAACAAAAGAGGTCCAAGGTTCGATCCCTGTGGTACCCCAGATCCTACGACATATTCCTCGGTTATAATATTTTTGTAACGCACATGATGTTTACGATGACACAAATAAGTGACACTTTCCCTTCTCTGAGTCCACGAGAACGAAAATAGGCTGATGAAATTCAAGATTATAAAAACACAATTTACATTGACTCCGCTTGCTAGTTATAGCAGTGACTTCGATCAGTTAACTTGTACTCTTTCTTATCCGGTGCAAGAAGATAAGAATGTTTTTAACCAAGGACTTCTCAGTGCAGATATACAGAGGTATGAGTGAAAGGCTATTTCATATAAAGCGCTCAAAATCACTCTAAGTTCAATTTAAAGAGGAAAGGTCAATCCTTAGAATATCAATATATCCAATAAACAGTAAATCAGTAATTTGTACTTTGTCAATTATCAAAGTAGGCAGTTCTCCCTTTAGCTAGTAAGATAAAGTTGCATTTAGTATGTGATCTTTACACATCGGTAGGTTGAAAACAAGCATCGGTAGGTGAGCGTGGAATGTAAAAGAAGTGTACATTTTATTACTATGTTTAGAAATTCGACAAGTGTCTCCATCTCAGCTACGCACTCCAATGATACGAATTAAAGAACATTCGAGTTCAATAACATAATTATAGTTCCCCTTCATTCACTTTTGTTCACGTAAATTCTTACAAATCTTCTTGAGAACTCCAACCAATTACCCAATGAAACTTATAATTATTGAAAGTCTTGCTTTTATTAACACCATTCAATAGTACAGAGAAAGAGTTTGCACTTCCAATAATGACAGCTAACTGCGAGAATATTTCAAATTCAAAAGCGCAAATAATTCACAAATTAAAGCTATAATTAGAATATTAAACATATGGCAGTAAATGAAAGAATTAAACTTTAAAAATCGTTTTACGAGAAATCACTTATCTTGAACATTCTTGCTTCTTTTCTTGTAGTCCTCAATTATAAAAGCTAATAACAGCTTTTGTGTATAATTATCGCTACATTGCAGGGCGTATTGAATTGTTTCAGCGTTCTCTTTTAGCGATTTTAATGTCACTGGCCGCCAGACAACAGAAGAGTTTTCAAGGAGAACATATTTTGAACCTTGACAAAAACATTTCTGAAGCATTACTCTTGCAAGCCCCTGTGTTTAATTTCTTAATAATTATTGTAGGTAAAGAAAGTAGAAGGAAGAATGCTTAAGATTTTCGAAGGAAACTTTTGTCCAAATTCAATATTTTCTTCGTTCATCTAGCGATCTTAAATATCTATAGTTATTGTTATGGAGATAAAGTAATTCAAGGGGAGCTTCCCCATCAGGAGAAGTGCCTCAGTCACTGTGGTTCGAAAGCTACCCAATTGTATGCGTAACCAAGGTAATGTGAGTGTCAGTTGTGTCAAGATATGTGCGACTGGCACAAGTGGTGAAGTTTGGGTGTTGATGAGTTGGTGTTTTTAGCAAATGTAGGTAGGTATGACATGTTTTTGCATCATGATCTAGTATTGAAGAATACGGAATATTTAGATAAATTTACTATTCATCCTTAAATGGCACACTTATTTGTTTGTTACATAGATGACACACTGTAGTGTATCAAACCCCATTTCAAAATTACATTCAAAACATTTGCAAATCATAAAAGAGAAATGGGTTTATTTTATAGTTATTTAAGTTGCTAGGTGAGAAAAATTGAATGAATCTAAGCAATACATTTTATTGTAGAAAATATATTTAGTCTAAAGCTGAATTTTCATAATAAATGTGTTCTGAGTGTTGATGAAGTGTTAAAGTTTCCTAAAAAAATGAATGTGCCCCAGCAATATTGGAACACATTAGATTTGTTACTGGAAAATTGATAACAGAGTTTTTATAATTGATTCATTCGGGGGAATTCTACCAATTTAATCATTGATTAATTATCTCAATTTAAGTTCTGAACATCCATTAGTTATTGAGGATAATAGTGATAGAATTGAACATCTCAATAATGTTATTTGTGGTCACTAGTGCAAAAAGTTACTGAATTTTTTATCAGATAAATTAACCATACAGCAAGCAGTTTCATTTCTGAAATATAATATCAACTTAAATATTTTTATAATGCCATTTTTTTTTTTCAGTTTATCCATTGTTTTATATTTACCAGGGACCTTTCTCATCGCGTGTCTAAAATTGGATAATGAAATCCTAACCATAACAGTGATCTACATTTTCCCATATTTTTCAATTTTGAAATAAATATGTGAGTCCAAACGGTTTTTTTCCGCTTGAAACTTTCATTTTCTTATCTTCTCTGGTGTTCTTTCGGGAAGTCTCTTTTCAACATCCAACAGTAGTCAGCCATCATGTGAACACTCCACTTTCCCTACAAACCTCTTTTCCATCACTTTAATTTTTTGATGGATTATCTCACCATATTCAGTAAATTCGCCTAGATTTTCAGGAAAATTTTCTACTGGTGTTTCCACATCTGAGCTGCTTTCTGTTTGTGCTTTCACAGTGGGTGATATACGAACTGGAATATCATCACCCTGAGCCACTCATCTTATGACAGAGGGAATTTTCGGATACACATGTCGGGCTACTTTTACTGATGTGTCCTAAAATCTTCAAGGTGCAAAAATAATAATTGTCAGTGTAATTTTAAAGGTTATCGCCAAACCATGAGTAAATCGAATGCCATTGATTTCCTCTTTCTAGTAGTCCAGTTTCTCAAGCAGTCCACAAGCACGAAACACTTTGCGTGGAGCCTTGCGAGCTTCATCTCGAAATAGTCAGAGTAAGAATTTTTGTAAGACCGTAGTTATGGCCTCAGCTTTACTGTCGTATACAACTTACATATGTATCAAAATCCATTCGGGCCATAATTATAATCATCTTTAGTTATTTCTTACACAACGAATGCAACACTGATCGGTGGAGCAAATTCAGAGCACATCCACAGCCAAGCACTGCACATTGCACACAAATTAGCCGCCGCAGAGGAATTTCCACTCGCATGAGTTCCGGTAAATTTCATGTAACCGCTGCAATTCGAGGGCGCTCTGGAAGAGGTGGGATGGAGTGAAAAACCCACACCGCTGGAGCGTTAATCTCATGTTATCGCTTTCCATTTCCTTGCTACAAAACAACAAGGATGAAATGTATAATATATGTGTTGAAAACACCCATTATCGGTATTTTTCTCTTTTCAAACAAAATATCGGGAAACTGTGACGGGATTGCGAAAAATTAATTTCATTTTCGTAATTAGCGGTGCAAATCCGTTTGGAAATAGCTATCACTTTGAAGTGTAATTATAACATGACAATTTCGTTAATTAGGTTCTATATAGCATGTGTTTAATCCGAAATACAACACCAAACAATAATTCCTTCACTTTGGTAAGAGAAAAGTACCACCAGCACAATATAATACGAGTACACTCCAAACAAATTTTCCAAACTGTGCCCGTACACGAAAATCACATCACACATCGAATAGAAGTTAGACCAGGAGGTAATAAAATAAATCCGGAAAAAAAAATGGAAAGTTACTTGGTTTTGAAAATCAAACAATATTTGAACCGGCAAAAAACATGTTAGAGGTTTTCTCCCAAATTTTTTATCCATTGTAGCCTTTAACGTCCACTGTAATCTAGCTCGCGGAATGATTGTGGCTAAAGTTGACTATTCACACAAAGCAACTGATACTATTGTAACATTTAAACCACTGAGTTCTTGAACAAATTGTTTATGAACCACAATATTCATTGTTCCCAGTACAGTTCCCAGATGTTTTTCCCAGTACAATCCAGTCATATTAATTCCATTGAAATTTAAAGTTACAAATGAGAATCATAAACTAATTATTATCGGTGGTGCTGTTACAAGCGTTATTTTACAATTAAGAGAGCAATAATAATAAATATCATATAGTATTATAAACCATGGACTGCATTGGAGACTATGAATTTTAATCATTTTAATAATTTAAATGAATCCACCAGGAATTTAGAATTTGACATTGATGTCAATGATTGATTTATTTACACATATTGTTGATCTGTATTATATTTGAAGTTATTTGGCCGTGTGGCATGTGTAACATTTATCCGCGGATCAAAAATTAAACTGATAATTCGTTCCATATTTAATTTCGTAGACAGAGGAAGTACTGTCCATATTGATAGAATTGTTTATCCGGGATTTATGTTAACAGCAATTGAAGCAGTTCAAGGCAAAAGCTGCAAAGTCATTTTTGGTGAAATTGAGATAACCCATAATTTCATCTCATTTTGCCATGTTCTACATATGGACGAAAGATTTTGCGGGGAAAATGTTAGAAAGTCCTATTTTAAGCCTAGATAAATTGGCCATGTATGTCGATTTCCGTCCCAGAAGTTGTTACACCCATGGTTCCCGTTTCATATATAGAAATTGTAGGCAGTGTTCATGCTACCATATTCATTTAAAGTGAACATTATAGTATAAATGCCCAAATTATCCTCTAGGTTGGTTCTTTTGGTATATGCGTGATAAAATTCCTGCTGATATGCAGTACCTTAATGTCTTTATGAACAACTGTTTTTGCACTGTAAAGATATGTATTTTTTTGTATTTTAGTAGCATCTTCCAAACAACTAATTCGACATGATTAATTTTTATTATCCAGTACCTGACCATAGTTTCATGACCATTGACAGGACATTTGGCAAAATAGAGAAATGAAGAAGACGAATGGAGAAATTCGCAGCGCCTTTCATATTGATCAAGTTTATAAAAGAGGCACATAATGCTCCATCGTTTGAGTTAGTATAGCTAAAGCATGATGTCATACAGGACATGCAAATTTATGGTATCCACTGTGATGGATGCCTATATCTTGAAATACGTTCTCGAAACCATTATATGTTCCATTCCCAACATAGGACAGTTAAGAGGCGCTAATTTTGGCATTGGAACCCTTACATGCCAATTATGGCGACATTTCCTTGTGCAATAGAAGTAAGCTCTTTCACATATTTTGGAATACCCTCAACAAACTGTATACTGCATTACGGCCAATTATAAGGAGGAAGCTTAGGGATGTACAAAACTTTATCTAAATCATCGTCAATCCAGAGGCAGTAACTTTCTGATGCCTTGCTTCTTTATAACTCTATTGTTCAGAAGGAATAACATTGTGTATATGATGTTAATAAATGAATTATTAGAATAGCATCTGGTGTTTCAATTTGTTGTTTCCCGTTTTCCATGCGAAAAAGTTGTTAAGTCCAAAATATTACAAATTAATTTACTTAGTGCATATGCATCATAAAATTGCACAAACTCTCTAGATGATACTTGGGTATCAAACACGTCTCCAGTAAGAACAATATTCCCTTATCATTAGGCAATCCATTATTAATAGTGTTATGTACCGTTCAAACGCCCATCCTGAAAAGCAAGCAATTTGGACTTATCAATATTTGCCTAGCATTGCTTCAATTGCTACACTGAAACTCTCAAAACCTGACTTTGAAAATTTTAAGGCTGCTGGACTTCAAACTGATACAAAACTACAGCAGAAGTAAGATACAGTTTTGTTCACATTGCGTTTGCGTTTCTCAGTGATTATAAAGAAATTATATGGAAAGGTAGTCTCAAAAGAACTTTTAAAAGAACCGCTAAGTTTCATGCAGCGTCCTTTTGGTGGAAAACATGGAACGCTGACGTAACATTCGATGATGCTACATTACCACATTCAGCTAAATTAAATGTTAAATCAATGGAGCTGCTGCAAATTCCAATTTTTTAATATTAGAAAAAATCATGTAACTAAAATTAAATCGGATATGTTGAAAATTCCTTGATTGCCAATACAATTCCACACATATCAATGTAACATCATGTAACAAGTGCATATTCTGAATTTGATGTTAGTACACAGTTTAATTCATTACAATTTAGCATGCATGATTTTGTAATTGTTTTATTCCAAACGAACCGTAATAGCGATTATCAGCAGAAGTATTCTAGCGGGCTAGAGAAACTGAATCTCAGTACTATGAATGCGATTATTTTAAACTATATGAAAGATACACTGCCCGTAAATGAGTAACACAGGGTAATACAAATATGTTTTAATCTCCTGAAGAATTTATTAAAAGTCGAGCAATGTATATGCTGAATAACAGCAAACGTAAACATGTAACGAGTAATGAGAGGACAATCATCAAAATAGATGTTGAATTTACTGAGGCAGTTCTTGCAAAAACAATTTATGTGATTTTAATTGCACAGACATAATTTATTTACGATGTTACAATGAAAGTTAAACGGATCATTTTAAATAATAATTATAAATAATTTTATTTTAATATTTAAAATGTCACATACTGTGAATATTATAATTAAAAAGTTTTAAATAATAAATATTATGACAATATTTTAATTTTGTGAATAATGAACTATTATATTGTTTAAATAAATAATTATGGAGCTATACAGGGTGATTCAGGAGGAAAGGTAAATTTTCTGGGAGGTGATTGTAAAGAACTATTATAGCAGAAAATTCACAGATAAAACATATATGTTTTAGGACTACATTTTAGAGATATACTCACATAAAGGTTTTCCAAGGGTGACAAGTCTGAAGCACTAGCACTAGAGAAAATCACAGCAAAAGTGAAAGAACACTGTAAGTCACCGCCGGTATGCACATGTGTCAGAGCAGATGCTCCAAAATGTCTACATTAACCTCCATACACTTGCGGGACCTCAATAGCAATGACTAGCTACAATGACTAGGTACCTTGAAGACATTCCTCTTTCCACCAGCGAGCGTATGTGGTATCAGATGGATCAAACCATGACACTGGACTTGCAATATGACCCGCTTGCTGAACACGGAATACCCAGGTTGGTAGATAGGACGTTTTGGCCCTGTTCAATGACCTCCTAGATCCCTAGACTTACCACGCATGGACTATGGTATTTGGGGTTGGCTAAAGAGGTGTACCAAGGTACAGTACACACCAGAGGGCCTTCGGGCTCGTATAACCGCTGCAGCTGACGAATTTCATCTCAACAGGGAAGCGCTGCGCCAATGTACCCAATCATTGCTAGTGAGGGCGCGAAAATGTATGGCGCTTAATGGAGATATTTGTTTCGATCACCTGCTCTGACACATGTGCATAGCAGCGGTGACCTACAGTTTCCTGAAACATGTTCTTTCACTGTTGCTGTGATTTTCTCTAGCGCTAGTACTTCAGACACCGATATCACTTGTCACCGTTGCAAAACTTTTATGTAAGTATATCTCACAAATTATTGAAGTCCTAAAATATATATGTTTATATGAACTGTTTTGCTGTACTAGTCCTGTATAATCCTCTCCCAGAATATTTACATTTCCTCCCGAAACATCCTGCACAAAATGGAGATTGATATCTATTAGACAAATTGAATAGCAATCTGTTTACGAAGTTCAAGAAATTATCTGAACTGGACATTAACAAAACATATAAGGTAATAAAGTTTGATGTTAGTCGAACGAAATATGGAAATAAAGTTTGTGTTGTTATTAAACATAATGAGCAAGAGTTTAAAGTTATATTACCTGATAGCTATGAAAAACTAATTAACAAAGAAGATATATTACTTTTTAAATTCGGGAGAAATAAAGATTTTTTATGAACACCTTCCAAATTTATTGGATAAGCCAATGAATAGAATTAAGTTTAATTTTGACAATAGTTTAAAAAGTTGGAATAAAATAAAACTCTTACCGAAACACTGAAAACAATGGTTTTTTTTGTGCCTATAAAGTTTTTTTTAAAATCATCAATTATATGAATGCGTGAGCTAAGATTATAGACAGCAACTGATTATATAAGTTTTACGACATTAAATGTTGAAATTTGAAAAAAATGAAAAACAAGAAAAGATGAACAGACTGGGATTGAACCCTAGTTATTATTATTTTTTTATTTATCATATTATTAACTTCACTCAATATTACCATAAAATCATTACATTATGTAATAGTTTGTAGTAGGGAGGATCACAATGTGACTCGCAATCCGCGGTGTCTCCTGGTCACTGTCAGCCTACTTGAAGTTATGTCTTGTCTGCTTTTATGGGCCTATCAATAGAAAACTCTTACGAAACAGAAAATTAACATCAATATTGAAAATCTAGCCACTTTTAGGCAGTCCACACAATTGTCTTGATATTTCTGTTGATGAACTTTTTTTTAAAGAATATTTCAACAAGAAAAAGGTTTATTCGAGTAGCAATTGCTTTATTCCCAACGGGGTAATGGATGATAATAAGAAACAAATCGTTAATGTTTTTTTTAAAAATGTAATACGAAGATAATTTTAATACGCCTAACAACAAAGAGTCATTCACAACTCATGATTTGGCGACAACAGTAATAGACATTCCAGATATTTCAGATAAAGACATAAGATCTACAATAAACAGGCTGAAAAACTATTCTGTTATAGGAACAGATTGTATTTCAAATTACTTCATTAAAGAGCCTACAAGTTCTCCTGTTAATATATATATATATATATATATATATATATATATATATATATATA
>JAGDQP010002924.1:31191-52458 GCA_022664845.1 Lepisma saccharinum
TATATATATATATATATATATATATATATATATATATATATATATGATTTGTGTAATAATATTAACAATTCCAACCTTTTTCTATATGCAGATGATATGATTTAAAAATTTTCATGGAACTTAGAGACTCTGAAGACATTGCAAAGAGATATTGATATTGATACAATTGAGGTTATTGCAAAGAGATATTGATACAATTGACCAATGGTGTCTTAGGAACAAAATGCAAATTAATATCGCGAAAGCTAAATCTATGAGTTTCACTTACAAAACACAGTATCATGTAAGTTCATAGAAGGTGCACAATGCAGAAATATACAAGGTAGAAAATATTAAAGACTTAAGCATTACTTTCGACTACAAATTCAGTTTTAATTCTGATATTGATGTCCTTATTGCCGGATGTTGAAAATTAATTGAGTTTATTTCTAACGAATGAAAATACAAAGTGTTGATAAGATCCAAATTAGAATACGCTTCCAGTGTTTGGAATGCCATCTCGAACTTCAAATAATAATATCAAATGTGTACAAGGTGTTTTCTTGGATTATTGTCCCAAATTACATTTATCGTATCACCTTTGGTGTGACTTTTTTTTTGGCTTGAATCGTTAGGGTTAAAAAGGGAAAACTTGATTCCAAGTTTGTAACAAAAATTTCATCGAATGAAATCCATTGTACCTACTTTGTTGATAACCTGAACTTTATGGTACCAGTCTACCAAATGAGACATCACCACTACCTGACTGCATCTGTCAGAGAAGGTAATTTGCCGAAGCGTTTGATTTGTAATTATGAGTATATATTTTTTACATTTATAGTGCTTTTATTTTCTGTACGCTTTTTGTTTAATTATTTTTATGTATCAAGTTATACGCGTATCTGTAAAACTTTGTCTTATGCCTAGTGTTATCTTGGCTCTGTAGTTGTTCGAGCACTTTCTTAAAGCATATTACATTACAATATTATTAAATTCAAATAGGAATCAAGTAGTTCGTCTCCCAAAATAATTTTGATCAACTTTGCCATCGGGAACAATTTTTGATAGTCTTTCCAAATATTTAATGGTAAAATTATAAAAAATAATTCATTGATTTTATGCACTACCCGCATTATTTAGGGAATATGTTTACACTTCTCATTCCCTGTTCGTAAACCTACAGATACATTATGATTGGCAATTTATGGCTGCAAAAGTTGCGAGCGCAGGCCTTACTTTACAGCCCTGTTCTGTGTGAATTGCGGTCGATCCCGAAGTACAAAATGTATCGCCTGTTGTTTTATTCTCATACTTGTCCATACCTACAAATTTCATGGTGACTGGCTCAATGCATGAATTTGCTAGTATTTTGCCAGAAAAGCGGATAAGAATGAAAAGGAGTTGCTTCCAGAAATAACAAAATCACGGATCAATATACACAGCAGTGCATGCGGCCAAGTTCTGCGTCACAAAACAACAGCACTGCCAGAAGAATGTTATAACGGAACAAGAGTTTATAGCGAAATCGACGATTTCGAGGCCCCGTAAGAAAAAGGATGTTAAAGATAGAAATATGAGCTTTCGAAGTTAAGGATATATGGCAAATATGTGCAGGTCTGCAAAATTTCTTATTCGTAACTTGATGCATATTCGAGTTTTTGACCCCTGAAATCTGCATATTTTAGGCTAACTGATTCATTCACCCACTGACTCACTGACTCATTATATGAAAGAGTCACTATCTTGGATTCAAACTGGCCGCCAAACGTAAAATTTTAAAGAATACACAGCCTAAACTGCTGAAGATAGAAAAATGAAATTTGTTTTGAAGGTACATCATCGCTGGAAGGTTAAGAAAGTATTACAAAATGTTGAAAAAGTCACCATATTGCATCCAAATTGGTTGCCAAAATGACATTTTCATAGAATACACAGCCTAAACGGTTGGAGCTATTAAAACAAAATTCGGAATGGCGGTTCATCATCACTAAAGGGTTGCGAAAATATTACAAAATGTCTACAAAGACGCCATCTTGGATCCAGAATGGCGGACCCCAAAAATCCATTTTTCACACCGTTTGAGCTAGAGATACGAAATTTGGCATAACGTTGTATTATCAAGAGTAGTATTACATTTTGAAAAATCCGCAATCTTGGATTCAAATTAGCCGTCCAAAACTATTTTCCACACCGTTTGGGCTAGAGAAATGAAATTTGGTATGAAGCTGTAACATTACGAGTAGGTAATGACAATATAAGAAAACGTTAAAAAGTCGCCATCTTTAATCCAAAATGGCCACCCCAAAACCCATTTTACAAACCACTGAAGTTAGAGAAATGAAATTTGGTATAGTTAGTGTATAATCACGAGTAGGTTGTAAAAGAAAAATTGAGCATACCTCCCTTATGTTGTGAAGCCCCCGAGGGTATGGGGGCAGATCTGCACCATAGAGGCGCACTCCCTCGAACATTATGGTTACGATAAAGGGGGTGCAGCCCCCAGCGAAGCGAAGAGTATATATTTCAGTGTTGACCCATCATCGTGAGGACAATTGGGGAACTGTTGTGAATAAATGACAGTTGCGATCACAGTTGGGAGCTGCGGCTCTCCTCTCCCAACACATCTAGTCAGCGTGGGAGCAGCAGACCATATCCTCCCTCCGGGAGAGACCTCATCCAGTAGTGGATTGAATATGGCTGTGAAATATATATATATTGTTGATAGGAAAAAAAGGATCTCATTTGAGGTATCTTCGACAAAGTACGACACTGCCCGCAACCAGACAGTGAAATATGCGAGCAACTAGGAAGAGCATTCCTGAGAATCATGGGCTCACAAATAAATAGCGGCGGAGTAAACAGCATGATCATCAATGAACTTCAATTGACAGCCGCAGTATGAGGTAACCGACAACAGTCTTCGTTCTGGTCGCCAACCTGCCTGCCAACTCGACCTTTCGCCGGTCCATGCCAGGGCCTGGCCATACCACCATAAAGCCAGTCATTGAGGTTACGATTGGGCGTCACTTTCGGGCACAACCAGCCAGCTCTGCCTGAAGTCATCCACTGACACCTTGCCGCGGCCTTGAAAGAGCCCAGGGTTCAAGCCATGCTGCCTTCCGCCAGTTCTCTTTGGATTCTTGGTGAGTGAGATCAATGGTTCGTTTGCTAGCGTTATTTAGAGATGGTGATGTCTCCTTGCCCGAATATCTTGGTTAAGACCTGTATTGTATGGATCAATAAAATATCCTTTTGGTTTTGGACCACTGCATATCATTTATGTATTCCTAGCATCTACCCGATATCTATGCATACTACTACCTACGTAACAAGCCCCCAAGGTACTTTCCAAGCATTTGCTACCCTTTAGGTAAGGATTAGCTCAGTCGTACCAGGCAAGTGCCGGGATTGTACCACGATTTTCAAGGTAGGAGTTCTTGAAGTCATCAATATATCACTAAGCGAGTGCAAGAGTGTGAGAACCTGTGCGAAATATTAGGTGCACTGAATTGAGAGGATATAACCAAACAACAACTTATTTCTAAATATGTAGTTTGTGGATTGAGTGCCAGAGGTGTATTGATAATGGAAAACATATCGCGTGGTAATAACACCAGAACATTTTCTTATTTCAGAACAGAGTGTGTCAAAATCATTGCTGTTTGATTCCGTGGGATGGGACTAGTTACGTCTTCACAATGGTCAATATAGAAAAAAGTGACCATTTCGTCTTGAAATTTTGGGGAAATATGGTTCAGTTCAGCCCAAACAGACCTTGATACAATGACTCGTGAATTGTGTAATGAAGATCACTAGGAAAAATATTACGATACATTATGCGTATGATAAGTATGATATTGCATAATATAATATTCATGGAAAAGGTTCCAACCCGTCCCTATATCAGATAATAAATCATTTCCACTTGTCTCGCTGTTATTGAGACCTTTTTATGGCCTCCTTAAAAGGTATGCCGGAGCTTTTCTTTCCGCTTCACGTGTTTGGTTTAGAATTGTCGCTGACAGATTTATGACCTTTATAGTGTGGTACATTAGAAACCTAACGAGAAAATGTTCAAGAAATTACCAAAAAGGAATTACCTTTTGATTGTATATTTAGTTGTGTCCTTTTGTTTCTTGAATGTATTTACAGTTAAATACAGATGTGCCATTATGTCCCAATGAAACGTAATTATTACATAAAGCAGTATTACAGTTCAATGTATATAACTAAGCTACTGCTACACAAGTGAAACATCAGTTAAAAAATAGGTAACTTTGAGCGCTCCTTATTAACATTGGCAACAATTTTAAATACTGTAACATTGTATTTATTTTCGGCTTATTGATTTATTTCGCCTTATTTATTATGGCGGAGTTAAGGTCGTTAAACATTTTCTTCCACTCAGCCATAAATATACATAGCGAGCTATTTTTATGAACGCACATAAGCCAATCACATAATAACACATAGCATATAATTATCCTTAAGAAGAGAGAGAGAGAGAGAGACCCACACACATGCATTAAAAAAACGACACTGCAACATAAAAACACAATAATACATTTGCAATAGCAGCAGACTATAAAATAACTGACAGTTAAACTAGTAAGTAGTAAATCAACTGTGATATTTTCACTATTCATCCACGGAAACACTGATTAAATATTGACACAAATATTAACAACTTAGATACTCGATTCATTGCTAGGTGATCCATCTAATTAGTAAACAGTTTCTCAATAATTTTCCGATACAGTGAATCCATGTTCCTGATCAAGTGAGATAATCTGTTCCAAAGTTTACTACAGGTGACTGTGAAAGATTTTGCGAGAAAGTTTGAGTTATACCTTGAATTGAGAGAAGAGTGGACTTGCTTGCAAGATATCATGCTAAATTTATGAAAATCGCATAATTGTTGGAAGCGTGAGAAAATATAGACTGGATCCTTGCTTTTGCGCACTTTGTGTAGGGACATACGCTTGTGGGACTTATGACAGTCATGTAAGCAGAGCCATTCCTAATTTATTGAAGTAAGGCGAAAGATGATCAACGTATCTTAGGTCAAAAATAAAACGAACGCAAGCATTTTGGACATGTTGCAGTCGTCTGGCAAGCTCATTTGTAAGGTCAGAGTAAGCTGTATCCCCGACAGCACCAATATTCTAGTGCGACGCCTTGATATAAAAAGTCGAACCGGCATAGGTAAGAATGTTTTATGCGAAGTAATGAGTACAAAGATGTTAAAGCTGTTATACTTATATGGTTAACATGATCTTTCCAATCTTTGACTGTGCGGTGGAACAATATTGGTGTTTTATCTATAATTAAGGGGGGGTAACGTTTCACAGTCAATACTGCCATAATATGATTGTAACCTAAGAGCATAGCATGGGATTTTATTGGGTTCGTGCTCATGTCATGTGTAAGTGACCATCTCACTAAACTTTCTAATTCTGATGGCGAGGAAGAGGGATAAATTTGACGGTCATCGGCATAAAGATGATAATGACAGTATGTTAGGGCATCAGCTATGTCATTGATGTAGAGTGCAAACAGAAGAGAATATAAAACACTACTTTGAGGAACACCGTATGAGACTGATGTTACGAAGGAAGATTTATTATAAGACATAACGAATTGTTCACAGTTAACTAAGTAGGAGTGATTCCACGCCACGGCTGAATCAGAAAAGTTAAAGGAAGCTTTCAGTTTAACTATCAATATATCGTAGTCGACAGACAGAAAAGCTTTGCTCTAAACCAACAGTTTACTCCAGTTTTGCTCTACCGACTAGGGCTGCAGCTTGTCTATGGTCCATGGCCCAACGAAAATATTCTGTTACGTGTATCAATGGAGTATTAGTGCTGTGGTTAGGTCTAAATCCTGACTGAAGTGGTTCTAATAGTTTGTTGCATGTAAGATGGTTGTGGATCTGATCTTTAACAATATATTTCAATGCTTTCGCTAAATCCGGAAGAATACTGGTTGGACGGTGGGCAGTTGCACTAGTCACATTGTTAATTTTAGGAAGGAGCGTACCATAGCTAGTTTAAAAATTGATGGAAATCTTCCATCAATGATTGAAAGATGAAATATGTCGTTATATAAGATAGAATATGAGCAAGGATTAGTTTCAAAAATTGAGCTGAGATTTGATCAGCGCCTACTGCACTCGACTTAATTTTCAGAATAGCCTTTGCTACCTAACTAGTACTAACAAGCTTGAAATCAAATTTGGCACCATCTATCTGGCGATTCATAGTTGATTTGATAGTTTGAGTTTTAACGATTCAATCAATAATTGGCATCTCAGTGAAATGAAGGTATAAATCATCTAATGAACAGTATTGAGTATGGGCAATATCTAATTTTCATCCCACCTCAAGCGTTTCAAATTTATTGCAGAGCAGCCGCGGGTAACCACCTACATTGAACAGGCTAGATGCAAAACATTTCTTAGCATTCCTGATGGTTTGATTGCAACGATTCCTAAGAGATCGATATCGTTCAAAACTAATGCGTGTATTGTCAGAGTTCGTTCGTTATTCTTTCTTAAAATTTCTATGTACCGAGTCTCTTTCTGCCATTAAGGTCAAAATATCTTGTGGTCTTGTGACCCGCCTCCTCTTAATGAGGCATGTTTGTTAAGTAGCTGAGGAGTCAAATCATTTAGAGCATGAATTCTGTCATTAAGATCCATGTTATTATTTCTAGTGTGTCATTCCATGTTCGCGGACTTGTAATTTAGGGCTACTAGAATTATGTTTTTCATATCACAGTCACTATTCTCTTTTTATATTTCTTTTCAGAGAGCGAATAAGCAACAAAGATCAAATCGTGAAAAGATATACGACTCGTACTAAGTTGGCTGTGTTTAATAACACGCTCGGGAAGTGTTTGTTAATATTAAGTCTAGTAATTATTTCTAGAAGGTGTGTGACATGTTGCTTGTAGTTGACAGATACTAAGATTATAAGACGAAATCGTATTTTAAAGTTTTTGTATGGTAGGTTTGGACAATAGTAAATCGTAGTGCAGATACACCATAATTATAACATGTTCATATATCTCCATTATCTTATCAATTTCATCATCAGTTTTAAAAACAAGCTCGAGGTGACCGATACGCAATTACTAACGCTAGTTTTGTTGCATTAAATTGTCAGTTCCAGAACAACGAATTCAGTTTGTTTCATGTAATTACAAGAAAATTTTGAAATGTCCTTAGCTCTAACGTCCTTATTCACCAGGGCAACTACTCTTCCCTCCTCTTATTCAGAATATCATTCCTGAATATGCTAACATTCCTTAATAAATTGTGTAGATTATCTCTTCTCCCAGAAGATCGAACAAAATGCTACTTTGGCGTCCGCCAAAGTGAAAGTCCAGTGCTTGTTCAGTTAGGGATTCAGCTCCTTCTGCAAGATTGGGTCCCTTGCGAATGAACAAATGTTTCAGCTGCTAATTGAGCCCTATCTAGTTTAATCTTCCTCCTTGCAAATGCTTTGTTACAATGCTGCTTATTTCTTCAACCACCGATTCCTGAGGTGTTATTATGATTGCAGAAGTAACTTAGAAGTTATGATTTGAGAGCGTATATTCTTTATTTCCTATCCTCCACGCAATAGTCGCTCGTATCGCTGGAATTTCTTAATTTTTGTTCGCTGGTGCAAAGTCCGACTTACATCATCGCGCCATAGGAATGTTGTTTACTGTTCTCGTGAATACACCCCTTTGTCATCTCGTTTCAGGTTACAAGTTCAAACCGGATGTCTCATGACCGGCTTTGACAGATGTTTTCTAAAACAGGAATTTAAGTTAATGCTTAAATACAAAGTTTCGGCGAGTGAGGACGCACAATTTTGAAGCTAGTAAGTAGTCATAAAGATCAGATTGTAGCGTACTCTGGATCTGGTAAAACAATTGTTATTACGTAGTTCGGAATAATATGATATTTACTAACTTCTAAATGCTGAGGTGTAATATTTGCTGTGACAATACTTTGTAAGAATAACTTGCATATTCATTTTGGACCGAAAATACTTACACTTTCCTCCATCACTGATTATTTCTCTCTCACACTTTGAAATCTACATTGTATTTATCATAATATTCATTGTAGTGACTATTCATCTTCCGTAAGTTCTTTTTATTATTTAGCCATCATTTGATTTAGGCGGACTTATTAATTATCGAATGAACACAGATGGATTATGACAAGGTAAATTATTAATCCTGCAAATATTAATTTCAAAATAATGTAAATTTCTTTCTTGTTATAATTTATTGTTGTAGCTTTGTTATACGAACTTACGAATGACCTACATGAGATCATAATCATAACCGAATACTGTCACCTACAGTTTGAAACAATTGTCTTTGTGGGGAAAGGAGTACAAGTGAATCAGATTCATATCCCATTAGAGGAATATGTGACAAGATTACATAACTTTCAGTCAGAGGCTATGGGGGAAATTTATTATAAATCCGGTTCTGAGAAGTTGCGAAACTAAGGGGTAAGCATGCTTTTATCCTCATATATGTGTTGCAATCTCTGAACGTTTCAATAAGATACCCGTCAAAGAGTCCGATAGCTTTCCTTATAATCGCAAAAAAGACTGTCTCATCTGTCCATCTGAATAATTGAATATTACGGGGTAGTCGGGAGTATATAAGAAATTGAATATAGAAGAGAGAGTTGCACCGCCTTCGTTAGCTACTTCAGCCTTAATCTTAACGTACAGAATTTATTTCAATTTCGGCTTCTAGTTCTCAGTTATGATTATGCGATAGCGTTGTGTTCAGCTTGTAGCTTCTCTGTACCGAAATCAGTATTGAATATTGATCTGTGTGTTATATAGCGAATTTTACGTAACTTTAAAATATATCTAATTCTGTTTGTTGGCTGTAGTTTTCGATCCTTTCTGCGTTATATACGATCCTTAGCAGCTTAATATAGAAACTTGTTTAACAAGCCCTAATTTTCTCGCAAAATGTAAACAACAATTAAAATTTGCAACAGAGTTTGATTATATATTAGAAGAAATGCTATTAAATGTTAGTTTTAATTTATTTATTTTCAAACAAACCAAGCGCAAATAAATGCATGATCAAACGTAAGTTTGTTTTCCGTTGCACGAGTGAAATGAAATAAAAACAAAGATTTTGTTGCTAGAAAAACTATTAGAGTATTTATACTTGTCAAAACATTATAGGAACATGGTAGAAACAGGAAAAAAACAGTGAAAAGCAGTGAGACAGTGCTACAGGTGGAAGGTGTTCGCTCTCTCGCAGCAGATACAGTTATGCACAACACACTCAATTGCTAAATTAAATGCTCCAGAGGCTGTTGACACACGTAGAGGAGGAAATGGCACATGCTAGGTAAAGGTGCGATATCGTACAGGACGGTACAAACGGAAATATACATAATAACTTATCGCTAGTAAGATGTATCTGCGTAAACTGCTGACACCGCTTGACACCTGTTCGGCATGGAATTGATAAGGCTTTCGATCTGAGTTTGGGGTATCCTGCGGCACTCCTCCAGGAGGGCAATTATAAACTGTTGAGGAGTTGTTGAATGTGTCGCATTACTACAATACCCACGGCATCCCAAATGTATTTGTTACAATTAAGGTCCGGGGAGCACGTGGGCCACACCATGCGCTCGATACCTCTCTCCTGAAGTATGACATCCACCGACTAAGCTCTGTGAGGACGGACATTATTGTTCATGAAAGAATGGCCAATCACTGCTGCCACATAGACACTATGAGAACTGAGGATCTCATCTCTATACCGTACTGCTATCAGACTATAACGCCGAATGACTTGCAGATAGGTATGTCTCTCCCTGGAAAAGACCTCACAAACCATACATCCACCGCCACCAAATTGTGATTTTTCACGTACAAGAGCAGGTTAATCACTAATTTCTCGTTCCCGTCAGATCGATACCCGTTCCCATTTTCTGCCTACAGACGACTTATCGGAGAACCACACCGAACATACTCGCTATGCACCTCACTCTATTTTCTATGCGCGATGTCGTGTACTCAACGGGACACACACTAATGGTCTAGGTACATAGAAACGACCTTCATATAAGCGATTACGGATAATTTGGGTGGACAGTGTACATTGGAGGTCTGTCGCTGTTTGGCGTGTAGTCCGACTGCTGCTACCACGAAGTACCTCGCATCTCTTTCCATCGTGGCTTGTGAATGGCCCTGTTCTGGCCGTCACAGAACATTTTCAGTGTGTTGAAACGGTCTTCTCAGGAGGAAAATGACACTAGGAGAGATTCCAATCGCATTTTTTTTAACGATAGTTAGCAAGCATGGCACCCAGCTAGCACAGAGCTTCTCCATGCACTAATGTTGATGTAAAATATTACCTACACGTTCAGTTGACATTTCAGTAGTCTCAGCTATGTCACTCATTTTCAATCTGCGGTCCTCTACCACGATTTTATGAATTTGCTCGATCATTTCGGCAGTTGTCACCTCAACGGGGCGTCATGAGCTGGGTTCATCACCTATGCTCGTGAGACCTTTCTTAAATTCAGAGACCCACTGTTTGACCCGTTGAATACGACGGAGAACAGTCCTTGAGTGTTGAATCCATTTCTTCTTTCATTTGAAGTGGTGTTAAAACTTTCAAATAGAAGTATATGATGACCGCACGCTTCTTTAATTTTTCCATTTTCACGTAAGCAACCGGGGCGTCTTTTCGATAGGCTGTCAAACATATACTAACAGAGCAGTCGACCTGAAAGCTATTATTCCAGCTAGTCAGTGATAGTACTGTAGAATACGAGTAAAACATAGACCTACTGGCACCATCTCTGAGTCAAGCTGAAAACATTTTACCCCACCCTCGTAGAACACAAAAATGTTGACAAAGAAGATAGACGATCGATCACTAGCTGTACTTAACCCATAATGACGTAAACACAATTTGGACAAGCGGATTTAAAGTTCATATTAAAATTACTTCCGAAACTATCAGTGCTCCAAATATTTCTTGCTTAAATTTTAGATAAGAGAACAACGAAGAAAGCTCTCCCAACCGGATTCTTCTTACAAGACAACATACTACATTTTTACATTTCTTAAAATTAATAAAATAAAAGGGACCTACCAACATGTTACATTAATTCTCAGAAATTACAAATTATAAAGAAAACATCCCCTATTAGATATTTCTGTGGATTATGCTCCTGCTAAATCACACGAACTGAAATATTAAAAGTGTTTAGTAAGCTATTATGGATGCAAGTCCAAACTCAAATGAAACAAAGATAAACTTATATTGTATTGGTAGAAAAGGTGCAGACATTGCGAGATGACTAGATAATCCAATTGAATGTAAAATTATGGAGAGAAATACTCTAGAAAAATTAGAGAGTCTTCCTAAATGTAATTACCAACAACAAGAGGTGTATAATAATCTTATAATCATTAAATCACACATACCAGCATATACCCCATTGACAATTTGTCGCCGATGCTCTCGGCCCACCGTCGGTGCAGAGCGATAACCGCCAATATAGATATGTTCTGGCGTTTAGTTGTCGTGAGCTCATCGTTTGCCGGTATAGCGATGCACTCGAGCGGTCCGACGGCAGGATCCCGCCCGAGTGGAAAATGGCATGCGGGCCGCTAACTCCTTCCCGCCGTTACGCAGATTGTCATTTGTTATTCTCGGGGGAACAGCGGAAATCAGCAGTGTATACCGCGCTGTTACTGCGACATTCATTTGTTAAGAAGACGGTTGAAAATAAGCAATACGAACGACAAACAAAATATGCATATGGGCAATTTGTATATTCTTAGAAAAAACAATTTAAAAAAGCGTTTGCAAACAAGCTTCCCAATTGTCTTCGTAAGACAAAAGGCATGAAAAAACATTAGCCAGTTCGATGACCAGCATAGCCGAGTGGTTAAGGCATCACACTTCCAAATCTTGTCGCTGACAGTCGGATGCACGAATCCAATCGCAGACACTGAAGAACTTTACTCACTACGAAATAAATAACAGCGAAGACAATGCAAAAAGGTAAACTTAATATTGATTACCACTGCGTCCAAAATCTTTTTCGTGTCAAAGCAAATCTGACGAAAAGAGGAATACCAGGGGAAGGACGGGCAGACGAGAGCGGTATAGCAGCGGGACTCGGGCGGTATAGCGAGGAGGTGGCGGGACGAGAGCGGCCCGGCCGGGATTCTTGGCGGAGACGGAACGGCTGCATTAGTGTAAAATCGTGCGTTGGCCGGCGGCGGGAGTCGCTAGAGGCCCGCCATAGGACCGCTGTCGCCTTGTCAATGTAGGACCTAAACAAACAGTTTTTAAAATCAAAATCAGAAGCTCCCCCTCCACACAAATATAATCTTTTTCTTCTAGAAAAAGTATTTGTACTACAAAACAAATATAAAGGGGAAACTGCTCTTAAAAAGCTTACTACAAGCACGAGGAAACGAAATCATCATTATGAAATTCTCTGAAAGAAAAACACTTTAGTATAGGAAAATACACATTTAACTAACGCAAGTACCGATTCCATTCTTAGATCGTTCAAAACGAAATAATATCCACACATATACAGGGTGTTTCAGGAGGAAAAGTAAATATTCTGGGAGATGATTGTACAGGACTAGCACAGCAAAAAATATACCAACATATAATTTTTAAGACTTCATTTCATAGTTATACTTTCATAAAGCTTTTGCAAGGGTGACATTTTTTTTTTATTTGGGACCCTCTGACCACCCCTACCTCTCAGCCAATCTTGGCTCAGCCCCGCTTTGCGCATTTGAAATGCAGCGAACTGAAAGTGTTCTCCACGGGACTGGGGCAGGCCATCCCCGGTATTCGTCTCCCTGCTTCGGCCCCTGACACGGCGCCGAAGCACGGAGTCGGCAGGACCTGTTGTTCCTCAAGGTATTGTTTTACATAAAAAAAAGAGAAAAATAATAGCAAAGAGAGGGGGGCCGGGGAAGTTCTTTTAGCCTGGCTCCCGCTGGCAAATCCAGGCCCTTTTTCCGCGAGTGGGGGAATTTCTTCTTTTATTATTTTTTTTATTTTCACTTCAGTTTACAATACGTACATACATGGACCTGAGCTGTAACAAAATACAATCATATATGAAGTACACTGTGTTAGTGGTTTAATGTATCAAGTAATTATTTATTTGGGTTAAATTTTACTATTATTTATTAATGTTTTCCACTTTATTAATTCCTGCTTTTATGTTGTGACTTCAGTATTTTCTTAAGTTTCTTCCTTACTAATCCTATATATCGGTGTTATTAGTCCTTACATAGTTGTCTAGTTATTATTGTTAGTATCAGTTTTTTTTTTTCATTTATACAGTCAAAATTACGTTATTGAAATCACTTCCCGCTCTGTGCTATCTGTGTAACTATCTTAATAAAAATTTATACTTCATTTTCCGTAATCTACTCATTAATAATATATAAAATATTTCTAAAATAGAAGCAATTCAAATACAAAATACAAGGACACTAAACAATCATTCATTTATATGGACTTCAGTTCCTCTATCTATACATTTTAAACCAAAATATATATATATATATATATATATATCATCAGCAAATTATCACAATAAGTATTAATAATAGTTTACATTTACATTTAATTCCCTATGAATTGCTCCGTATCAAAATTTAATTTTTATCCTTCACCTATCTACTCTAAGCTAATCCTAACTATCCTAACTACTTTCACTCTCATCATCCATTCTCACCAGGGAAGTCAGCCGTTAAAGTTCATTCCAGGGGGCTGGGACACACCCTCCATATCCGTATAGATTGGGGCCTATCCTGGAAGTTTCTTCACAGCCGAATCTTCAACCACACCGCACATTCACACTAAACTTCATACTTCTTTCGTATTGCACATCACTATTAATTTTACCAATCCAGTTACCTCGGTACTCCGCTTACCATCCATATCCATAGGATTGGTGGTCAGGCACTGGGGGTTTCTTCGCGGATGAGTGATCGTTAATCCCGAAAGTTCTCGCACTCACGCACTCCCGCAACGCTAAACGGCTGGCCTCGGGGCATACCGGTTTCGGTTCGCGATTTAGCGTTGAGTCCTCACAATTTTGTAAGAACCACAGCCGTGGAAAGATGTTTAATCCACAAAGTTCGTGTGAATTCTTATATGTGAGTTTCCCACATTCCGCTTCTCCCGCACCGCGTATTCCCCTTGGTATCCGGGTCGCGCGCGTCACACATTCTTCGACTACGTTATTTACATTATTTACAATATGCATTGTTTCCCGTCTTCATTCTTGGTCATATATGTTCCTCCTCATTCTCCTCATATAGATTTCTTTCTCCTTATATGAGATGATGGTAGCCAATAGATCCAGGGAGGTTCTTTTGATGTCATCTTCGATTATTTCGCGTATGTCAACGTTCTTTAGTTCGTTTCTCAAATCCACAATTCGAGCATCAACAGTTCCATCCGCTTTCACGTGATTTTCTGGGCAATGGAGAACCACATGCTCGGGTGTTGAAAGTTGTCCGCAAGAACACTCGGGGGATTCCACTATCTTTAGTTCATGTAATTTCGATTTGTATGGTCCATGTCCACTTAGGAAATGCATCGAGCCCTTATCTGGATTCCAATTGGTCCATTTTAAACGTTGTTCAATCATGGGTATTATTCCATACAACCTTCTTGATTTTCCGGAATTTTGCCAATTTCTTTGCCAAATTTGATTTATTTTATTATCAATGTCTTTTATATCTTGTGGAATTTCCCGCAAAATTTCCGTAGCTCTTATTTGGTTTTCATGCTTTATCCAATACTGAGCTGCCATTTTGATTGCTTCTAGATGTAAAGGTCTTATCCCCAGAATGACATTTATGGCTTCCCCCGGTGTTGTTTTATATGCTCCAGACATTCGCAGTAAGATGGTTCTTTGAGCTCTGTTAAATTTTAGCGCCAATGATTTGTTTTCTTGCAACCTATGTGCCCAAACACTGGACGCATAGGTGCCAATAGCATTTACTATCTGGGAGTTATATAATTTCAAAATTTTTGTGGGTAACTTAAATTTAGTGCTTGCCAATGTTATTATCTTATTTCCAAATTTCAAAATTTTATTAGTAGTTTCCTCAATGTGGGCGTTATAGTTCAACTTTTCATCAATTACAACTCCCAAATATCTAAACTTATCAACTCTTCCAATAGTTTGATTTTCATACTTAATTGTAGGATTTCGCTCTAACTTTCCTTTAAATATCATATACTTAGTCTTATTAACTGAAATTTTAAGTTTATTTTCATTACACCAATTCCCTAATACTGTGGTGATCTTGTTTGTCCTAATCTCTAATTGTCTTCGAGTTTTGCCCTCCACCAAAATAGCGAGGTCGTCTGCATACGCCGTTACCGATGTTACTTCTTCCATCCGATCCAGAACTTTGAGACAGGGGGCAATGCATATGTCCCAAAATATTGGGCCACATACAGATCACTGTGGACATCCTTTATTGGGTATTCTTGTTATTTTCTCTCCCGGAGCCCTAAATGTAATCTTCCTGTCCTGGCAGTAGTCCCTCAATACCCTAATAATATATAGCGGAATTTTCATTTCAGTCATATTATTAAACAACGCTGGCCACCAGAGGTTATCGAAGGCTCCTTTAATGTCTACATATAACGCAAGTACATAATTTGCGCCAGAATTGTTAATGTCTGTACAGAATTTGTTAATGGCGTCTTGCGTTGACCTGCCTTTTCTGAATCCAAATTGCATGTTATCATTTTCTAAATCCGTTCTGCTTGCTTGTAGCCTTGCTATTATTATCTTCTCAAACAGTTTACTGATTACATTCAGCAAGCATATTGGGCGGTACGATCTAGGATCTGTCTTAGGTTTTTCCAAGCTCTTCAAAAAGATAATTAAGTTCCCTTCCTTCCAATTTTTTGGGAAACGTCCCTGCCTGATACATTCATTAAAAAGGCGAGTTAAGTATGGAACCCAGATTTCTTTCGAATTCTTATATATCTCCGATTTTATTGCATCCGGTCCTGGGGCTTTCTTCGTTTTTAAAGATCCTATAGCTATTTCTAGTTCTGTGTTCTTAATTTCTGGTATTTCTTCCTCAGGAATTTGTAGATTAATATTGTTCATAAGTTTTCTGATGTCTTTTTGTTCATCTGTTTCATTATCTTCTATGTCTTTTGGGATTAGTTCTTCTACTAAATATTCCGCTGAGTCTCTCCAGGTTTTGGTATACGTTTTATCCTGTTTTTCCAAAGTTGATATACTAGTTGGTGATAACTTTCTCATACAGATTTTATAGGGTTTACCCCACGGGTCAGTTGCTAAGTTTGTTTCAACAAAATTGTTCCATGTTTCCGTTTTCCTTTGTATTAATAGCTGTTTGTAGTTGTCCTTTGATTCCCTATATTCATCGAGTTTTCTTCTTCTCAGTTCAGGGTCCCTTGCCTTTTGGTATGCCTTCCTTTTGGCTCTTGTAATGCGCCTAAGTCTTGTGAGCTCATTGCACCAGAAAGGGGCGTTCGCCAAATTTGTGTTACCTATCGATCCCCCCGGCGGCAGCGTCGCTTTTATTGCCCGAATTGTGGAATTTTTTAGTTCTTCAGCCAAATTATCTAAGTTGATATTTGGCGTTATTTGTGGTAGTATCAAGTTTGCTTCAAATTTTTCTTTGTTCATCCGCAAGATGTTATAGCGTATTTGTTCACCTTCTTCGACAATGCTCCGTGCTGCCTCCGGTTTAGATACCGAGACTATAAACTTGATTGCATTATGATCGCTACTTGTATTACCGTCCAATACTTGCCATTCGCTAATTTGATTGGCCAAATTGGTAGTTGTAAGCGTCACATCAATGTTTGTCCCGGCACGCGCTCGGCCCCGAAAGGTTGGAAATTCTCCTTCCTGGTTTGCTATCACTAATTCATTTGCCATAATTAGGTCTTCAAGAGCTTCGCCTCTCCTTCTGTCTCGATCTGTTAGCACATTACTGAACCACATGGGGGATTTTGCGTTAGCATCCATTGTTATTAATATTTTATGATTTGAATATTCGCTTATAATGGTGTTTAGCTTGTCCAAAAAGGGTTCAATATCATATTGGTATTGACAATAAATGTTTATTATTATTATTTTTTCTTTTTCAGTTAATAATTCAGCACAAGTAGTCCACTCATCTGTGTACTGATGAATCTCTAATAGCTTATACTTTTTGTTAAAGTTTACAATTGCAGATTTTGGTTTTTGAGTCTTGTTAGATATTATAATTTCAGCGTTTGTGGATAGTCCCGTTAATCGTCCTTGATAAGTGTACGGCTCTTGTAAGCATAAGATGTCAATTTGGAGTTCTTCTGTAATCTTTCTTAATTCGGAGCCAACCAATCGAGAGCCTTGTGCATTAAGCTGCAGCACAGAGCACTGTTCCGGCTGCATTCTATCTGGGATGTCTTGTATGTGCATAGCAGCGCGGCCATGACTCTCTCAAGTCCAAGACCGCCCTACCATGGGCCTTCACGAAATCTCGGTGGACCTCGTTTAAATCTAGGTATTCGGCTCTTCTTTCGAAGACTTCATCGACCAGCAACAAAAGCTCCCCGGGATCCGTTGGTATGTTGTTCCTTTTCAGCGTTATTCTATCGACAGCGTTTGGTATTGGAAAAGTTATTCGTTCTCCTTCATCCTGCAAGTTCCTAACCAAATGTCTCAAGGCAACAACTAAGATCTGTGGGTCTTCTAATATTGATAATTTGTATGCCTTTTCTTGTATTCCATAATTCCAATTTTGGGTCATAGATGGTTTCTCTAATGATTCTCTTCGTTTGCTTTCTTGTTTTCTTGATATTGTTTCCTCTTTCTCTTCTTTTTTTGGGTTTTCTTCGCTGTTGTCTACAATGTCAACACTCGGTTCTGCTAAGATTTCTTCATTCATGTTCTTACCACGAGCATTCAAATCTTCCTTTATTCCTTCAGCAAGTTCAACGCATTCATTTCCAGTTCTATCGCTTGGTGTAAAAAGTTGCAGCCATCTTCGTCGCCAAGTTTTCTTTTTTTCAGTTTGCACCCCAATCTCCTTTTTATTCGTTACGTTAAGTCCGTCCTCGTTTTTATTTTCCCTTATCCTTCTTCTGAATTCAATTAGCCTATTCCTGTCTCTCTTCTTTTGTGATGGAGATTTGTTTTTTTACTTTTCTTTGTTCCGAGAATATTTGATATTGATCCTCTTCTAATGTATCTGTTGCGTGACTAATCTCCATGTCCACATTAGAATCTGATGACATTGTTTTATTTTCGTCCTCAGAGTCTGAGTTTTGTATCTGGAGTATTAATTTCTGCTGTTCTTGTTCATGGAGAATTATGTTTGTGTCTTGTTTTCTTGGTGGATAAAAAATACTGAAGGTTCCTTTATCGCTACTAATTAGGTTTTTCATTATTCGTTTGTCTGGTACAAACATTTTAAAAATTAATTTGTTATCTTCTTTATTATATTCCTCGAATTCTTCAAGGACTTGGTCCGGGTTGCACCTCCATAATCCCATACCAATGCACGGGATATTTATTTCTATTTTCTTCTCCAATTTGACTCCCTGGTAATACACCAGCACGGTACGAAGATCTTGTTTAAAATTCTCCTTGGTTGATCTTACGTGAATAAATTGACACCCATATTTATTCTCAGAATAATAAATAATTACCTCGCTGCAATCGCTTCTGCTAATTTTCAATTGTTTCATTTCTTCCAAATTAAAGTCAGTGTGGGATTCAACCACATCCACAGCGAATCCTCTCGGAAAGGTTGCCAGATCTGGATTTATGAAATGCATTATTATTTGTTTTTCTCGTTTACAATTTAGCCAGTCTTCGGTTATTGTCAGTGAGTTTTCTTCGTTATATGTCTCCTCTATTTTTCCCAGCCATTCAATAAACTTTCTTTCTTCGTCTTTATCAACCCAAGTCATTTCCTTAATCCATATTCTAGCTCGTTGTAGATCTTCAGTGATTCTAAAATCCATAATTTGTTTTATTAATGAGTCTCGCTTCGAGTATCTTGTACGTCTGGCAGTCCTTTAGTTCTTTAGCTTTGCATTCTTTTCTTCTTAGTTTGCAGGGTATACAAATGGCTGGTTGATTTTTTTTCCCGCAATTTTCTCGTCGATGTCCTTTTTCTCCGCAGTGTGTACAGACTTCGTCGTCTTCGCAAAATCGAGTTGTATGACCGAGGTCTCTGCATTTAAAACATTTAGCTACAACTAAAAAGTCTTTGTGCATATGGCTCGTATAGTTTATGTAGAGCCTTGGTTTAGCCATTAATAGTTCTCTTGTCCTTGGGGCAACCTCAATCACCACATGACAGGTCCTCTTATTTTTGGGCCCTGTTCTAAATTTAACTTTAGTGTCCCTCATTGCCTTCTGCGCCATTGCCTCATTGCCTTCATGGGTGACAAGTGATATCGGTGTCTGAAACACTAACAGTAGAGAAAATCACAGCGAAAGCGAAATAATATGTTATAGTACACTCCAGGTCATCGCCAGTATGCACAACTGTCCGCGCATGTGCTTGAAAATGTCTCCATTTCCTTCCATACACTTGCGGGTCCTCACTAGCAATGGTTGGGTACATTGACATAGTGTTTCCCTGATGAGATGAAGTTCGTCCCCTGATGCCTTATACAAGCCCGACCGCCGTACGTCCGCTGGTGTGTTCTCTGTACGTTCGTACACCTTCTCGTTTAGCCAATTCCACATACCATAGTCCATGGTACTAAATCTGGGGATCTAGGAGGCCATAGAACAGGGACAAAACGTCCTATTCACCAGCCTGGGTGTTCTGTGTTCAGCAAGCGAGTCACATTGCGCGTCATGTGGCATGGTACTGCATCCATCCGATACCACATACGCTCGCGGGTGACAAGAGGATGTCCTCAAGGTACCTAGTCATTGTAGCTAGTTATTGCTAGTGAGGAACCGTAAGTGTATGGAGACTACTGGAGACATTTTTGAGGATCTGTTCTGACACATGTGCATACCAACATTGACCTACAGTGTCCAGTACCATGTTCTGTCACTGTTGCTGTGATTTTATCTAGTGCTACTGCTTCAGACACCGATATCACTTGTCACCCTTGCTCAGCTTTTATGTAAGTATATCTATGAAATGTAGTCTTAAAAATTTTATGTTCATGTAAACTTTTTGCTGTACTAGTCCTCTACAATCATCTCCCAGAAAATTTACCTTTCCTCCAGAAACACGCTGTATATTGAAAGAGGAACGAATGAACCAAAGCATATAACGAAAGATAGGGTTTATTTATGGCATTTAGAGGCCTCTCAGACCTAGGCTGAGAAAGGGTGGGGGAAAGGGTGTTGGAAGCTAGTCGGCTAGGGCCTAGTTAGTACATATCGTCTCGGCACTTGACTAGTGGTAATGAAAAGATAGATGAACAGACATCGTACGAAGTCCAAATCATTGTGCCATGAAGCATATAAGCTAAACAAACAAACATACAAAAGAAACAGCCTACGAACGCTTGCAAACTTCGCCACGTACAAGCTGTTTGAGGTTCAGCAGTTCTTTTAACTAGAAAAGTTATATAACCCATTCACGCAGAACATTTCATAACACATGTATAAACCCAGGTCAAAAAATCCTGCCTCTATACGCAAGAGAAAGAAAGTGCTTATATAATTCCAGGAGTACAGGTTTCATCCTCAACGATCAGATGATAAAAATTATTACTTCTGGAGCCTGTTTTTGCAATTGAGATAAGACACTGTCGAAATAAATTCTTCATATGTGGGAACAAGTCATTGATAGAATAAGTACATTTTTACTACCTTTTAAGTGATGTGCATAAACATTTTAGAATATAATAGGCAAATTGAACAAAATTCGGTGGGGGGGGGGATTTCGAATCTTCTGGAGGACTTCCCCGCGGATCAATCCCTGGATTCATCACTGCTTTTGCAGCACCGTTTCGCTAGTTTTAATTATCATTTTTCTTGTTTTTCCCTTTTTTGTTTTACTATTGTATATGTATATGTTTCGTTTCATTCGGTCGGTTTAATTACCTCTTCATAACTAGCGACCTCGATTCAGAAATAAACCATCTTACTTCCAGTAGTGAGTAACATAGGACCCCAAAGCTGGAATCGTTTAGTATTTTACCTCGAGTAGAATATACTCAAATGCTTATAATAATAATAATAATAATAATAATAATAATAATAATAATAATAAT
>JAGDQP010002924.1:52468-99070 GCA_022664845.1 Lepisma saccharinum
ATAATAATAATAATAATAATAATAATAATAATAATAATAATAATAATATAAAATATAATAAAAAATTATTTTCATTCTTCATATTAAACATTATCAAATAGAATATATCGATATCAACATGCACGGCAGTGCATGAGCCAAGTTCTTCACATCAGAAAACGTCAGCTCTGCCAGAAGCATGTTATACAGGAACAAGAGTTTATGGCAAAATCAACGATTTGGGGGCCCCGTAAGAAAAAAGATGTTAAAGATAGGAATATGAGCTTTTGCCGTTAAGGAGATATGGTAAATATGTGCAGATGTACAAAATTTCATATTCGTATTTCAAACTATGTTCTAGTTGTGGACCCCTGAAATTGCACATTTTAGGCTAACTGACTCACTCACTCACTCACTCATCATATTGTTTAGGGTGTTTGGAGTAAGCTAGAAACATGAAATTTGGTATGAAGGTAGAGGATGACAAGTAGATAAAGGAAAAATTGCAACATTTTGAAAAGGTCGCCATCTTCGGTTCAAAATGGCCGCCAAACCTAAAATTTCAAAGAATACACAGCCTAAACGACTAAAGATAGAACAGTGAAATTTGGTATGAAACTACATCATTGATAGCAAATTAACAAAACTTTTTAAAATTTGAAAAAGTTGCCATTTTGGATTAAAAATGGCCGCCAACAAAAAATTTTAAAGAATACACAGCCTAAACGGCTGCCGCTAGAATAATGAAATTTAGTTTGACAGTACAATATTATTAGTAGCTTATGAAAATATTACAAAATATCTCTAAAGACACCATCTTGGATCCAAAATGGCGGGCGTCATAAATCCATTTTCCAACTGCTTGAGCCAGAGATACGAAATTTGGCATAATGATGTATTATCAAGAGTAGTTTAGGAAAATATAACAACGTTTTAAAAAATTCACCATCTTTGATTCAAAATGGCAGCTGAAATACCATTTTTCACATCGTTCGAGATAGAGAAATGAAATTTGGTATGACAGTGTATCATCACGAGTATGTCACGAAAATATAAGAAAACGTTAAAAATGTGTCCATCTTTTATCCAAAATGCCCGCCTAAGCCCCACTTTATAAGGACTGAAGCTAGAGAAACGAAATTTGGTATGAAGGTGTGCCATTACGAGTAGGTTAGAATAAATTCGGCTCGTCTCCCCTACTAGGGTACAGTTCCCAGCTGGAGCCTGATTGCGATAAAAAGGTGCGCCCCAGCGAGGTCATCTTGGAATTCTGGGGGCAGCGCCCCAATGAGGCGAAGCGAGTATAAAAGCTGCGAAATACGAGCAAAAGCACCAGGGGTGCAAACTGTCCAGTCAACTCCTTCAACCTTAAAAAGTGGTGAAATGGAATATGGATGAGCCTAGTTCCTCGCGCCAACTTCCAATACTCCTGCGTGTCCCACCAAGTTTTACTCAATACTCCTGCGTGTCCCACAAGCGTTAGCACTGCCAGGAGCATGTTATACAGACAGAATGCGGAAGTTTCCCCATTTGGACGCAGCGCTCTGGAGTATGAGGGAATATCTCACCTCCCCTCATGGGGCGCAGTGCACTGCAGATTCTGGTTGTGATAAAAAGACGCAGTTCCTCCAAACTCCTCAAGTTCGATGCGCGGCCTGCCGTGGGATTCTTGGCGCAGTGACGCGAGCGAATCGAGGGGAGTATCAACACGTACGGCAGTGCATGCAGCCAAGTTCCGCGTGTCACAAAACGTCAGCATGCTATACAGGAACAAGAATTTATTGCGAAATCAGCGATTTTGAGGTTCTGTAAGAAAAATGATGTTAAAAATTGAAATATGAAATTTCGAAGTATGACGGTATATCATCACTAGTAGATTACAAAATATCTGCAAAGACATCATTTTGAATCCAAAATAGCTGACTTCATAATCCATTTTCCAGAACGTTTGAACTAGGGATAAGAAATTTGGCATAAAGGTGTATTAACAAGAGTAGTTTAGGAATAATTTACATTTTTGAAAAAGTAGTTAACTTGGATCAAAATGGCCGCACAAAAACTTTTTCCACACCATTCGAGCTATAGAAACGAAATTTGGTATGAAGGTGTACCATCACAAGTAGGTAACGGCAATGTAAGAAAATGTTTTTAAAAATCGCTTTCTTTAATTCAACATAGCCGCCCAAATATCATTTTCCAAACCACTGAAGCTAGAGAAACGAAATTTGGTATGAAGGTGTACCATCACGAAAATGTTTCAATAAATGGATCAAACCACCGCTATGAGCGTGCAGCCCCCGAGGCGATATGGGAAAAGGTCTGCACAGCATGGGGCGCTGTCCCCAGAAAGTCTGATCACAATAAACGGGACGTAGCCCTAAAAGTTTGAAGTTGGGGCGCACACGGAATTCTGGGGCAGCACACCCAGCGAGGCGAACCCAGTATATATATACACGTATAAAAAGCTGTGAAATCCGAGCCAAACACCAGATGATATTCGAGCCTTAGGGCTGGTGGTGGTGGATTTTAGGGCCGCCAGCAGGAAGCGAATTTGCTGTATCATCACAAGTAGGTTACAATAAATATGGCAAAGCTTCTCTATGTTTCAATAAATATCTCATTCCCACGGGTGGTGGGTATGGGAAAAAATCTGCAACATGGAAGCACAGTGTCCTGGAGAGTGGTTACGATAAAGGGGCGTAAGTACCCAAAAACTCGAAGTTGGGGGTGCAGCCAGCTACGGGGGGCGAGGACCTAAACGAGGCCGAGCGAGCGAGTATATATATTATGCACGTACAAAAAGCTGTGAAATCCGAACAAAAACACCAGAGGTGCAAAAAGTGGAGCCAAGTTCTTTAGCCCTAAAAAGGTGTGAAATGGGAGACGGATGAGCCAAGTTCCTTGGTGACAGCATGTAACAGGAACAAAGGAACTTGGCGCGAGGTGGCAAGGGTGGTAGGGATCCTAAAACCCACTACGTCCACCGCCCCCAACCCTAAGGCTTTTGCCAGCTCGCGCCAAGTTCCTTTGTTCCTGTTACATGCTGTCACCAAGGAACTTGGCTCATCCGTCTCCCATTTCACACCTTTTTAGGGCTAAAGAACTTGGCTCCACTTTTTGCACCTCTGGTGTTTTTGTCCGGATATTGACAGATTCCCTATAGGCTGAACCTTATGTAACTGCCCTACTTTGAATAAGTTTGTGTGTCTTGTGATTTTAGTAAACATGTATTTTCTCAGCAAGTTATTTCAATATATATATATATATATCTGCATGAGTTAAAAAATGTTTTCTCTTGTTCGTGTTCGCTCATCACATAAACATATTTGTAATATACGCTGTTTAGGATAAGATAAGATAAAATGAATTGTATGGGCTGTAACAGCTACGCTGTTTAGGACCCTTGATAAAAGAAACAGTACTAAATGAGACATTATAATCCCTCTCAGTCAGTCCGTCCAATTGTCTCTCCGTGTCCACTAATTAAAGAGCAGGAACCACAAGATATAGAGAGCTGCTTGAAGTGTTAGAAAAGTATTGGATAGACTAGCTCAGAGACATCGGAAAGGTCTTGATTGATGCAGCGGTCAGTGTTGCCAACATATTTTTAATTATGCAATTGCTTAAAATGCATTCATTCCGTTAGATATATCTGCACCACATTTTCTTTTTCTTAATATGCCTAATATTACCTTACACGAAGCAGCACAAAACTTGGAATAGACATTATTCGACACAATAGGAACACACTGTAGGTGACTTGTGCCTAAGCACCCGGTTTTTAGTGTTGCCAACCCAAGTCTAGAAATATATATTTCATGAACCAAAAGATGTAGAGACGTGCTGAGGTGTCGTTGGAAATGATAGACTAGCTCAGAGCCGCCGAAATATTCGTGATTGGTGTAGTGAGTCAGAGTTGCCAACAAATTGTTTTTAAACTGAAGTTATCAAATTACATCCATTCCGTTATAACTATCTGAACCAAAATTTGCATTATTAGATAGAAAACTTCTGTGGGTATCATCGTCCCCAAGCACCCGAGTTGTCACTGTTAGCAAACAATTTTCTATACACTTCAAATATTCAAATTATTTTCATTGCGTTACACGCAGCAGTACCAAATTTGTCATAAGTATTGTTCGACACAATAGAAACACACTGTAGGTGTCTTTGTCCCTAAGTACCCCGTTGTCAGTGTTGAAAGCTTGTGTCCAAAAATATAAATTTGAACCACAAGGTGTAGAGGCGTTGTGTTATTTTTTTCGAGGAGTCTTGGCTTGAGCAGCTCAAAGCCGCCAGAACCATTATGAACAGACGCCGCAGTTGTGAGTGTTACCAATCATTTAAGAAATTAAGTATTCATTCTCGATTTGTTTTTATAATGCTACCTAGGTAGACTTATTTGCACAGCATTTGGCATAAATATTAGTAGACACAATAAACAAAAACTATGACCTTGCTCGACCCTAAGCACTCTAGTTGTGACAGCTGCGAAAACCTATTTTGTTAAAATGAATGCTTGTGAGTCTGAGATGCTATAAGGATGTATTTTAAAATAAGATTTGTTTTTCTTTTCCAGGATTATCGTTAGCCTAACATGGGGCGTTTTAACATCCTCATCCTTCTTATGATTATTCAGTCTCTCTCTGATGCGGATCCACATCTACACAACAACTATGTCTTACAAGAGCTGCTTCAGGTGCTACTTCTAGAACATCCAAAGGAACAAATATGTGTTATTAAGTTATTCAATGAACCTGATAAACCATTGACTAGTGTTGATTTCTATACCATAGAAGACAGATATATTCCAGTTGTAATCCTCTCTGAAAGCAGTACAAACATTTTTGATCAGTTCAACACAGTTTTAACAGTTATGAACATGGGTTGTTCAAATGTTTTACTTTCCTCCGTGAATGTGCCTTTAACCGTCAAGTTAATACTTCAAGCATCTGAACAAACAACTCAAAGGAAACCAATAAAACTCATTGTCCTAGATACGTCTGGAGAGGATTTATATTTTGGTCAGATATCAGAGAGTCAATGGTTGAAGTATTTTCCTTATACTTATTTTATAAGTGCAACTAATATTTCTAGTGATTCACAAATTAACGAATATGTTGTGTTTTCGCACTCTGTGGGTAATAATTTAGAACCAGAAACAATGGAAGTTCTTGCAGTATGGACTCCTAACAAATCTGGAGAACCGCTTGTTAGAATGAACAAATTGCGGAACTTGAATAACAAAACGATGAACTTAATTATGTTTCCTTACAGCCCCGCCACGATAGCGTTTGAAAATTCTACAGAATATGAAGGAACTGACTACAGGCTAATGGTGGAATTTTCGAAACTTCAAAATTTCTCATGGAATATAGATTTGGTAACGAATTATGGAAGTCCCTTTGAAAACGAATCCACATCAAGTTTCTGTGGAAATATTAAAACAAAAGAATATCACGCAGCAATACCAATAGGTGCCATGAGTGATTACTTCAACGATCATTACTATCTAAGTTATCCTCATAGTCAAGGAAGTGTGACATTTTTGGTACCTCGTCCTAAACTCAAAGATCGTTTATGGTCTATATTTTTTCCTTTTACGACGTCGGTTTGGTTTATCATTCTTGGATGGATGTTCTTCTCCTCCATCTGTTTCTATATATTTTCAGTTCTGCATCAAAAGGTGCGTGACCATGATAAGTTTATTCCATATACAAGTTTCAGTTACTCCCTCCTCTACTCATTTAGTATATTCCTGGGTCTCAGTGTTACTTGTGAGGGACACTACTTGATAAAGCAATTACTCATTTATTGTTTCTCTGTGTCAATTATCCTGACTACAGCGTACAATTGCAACCTAGTTAGTTACCTTACAATTCCTTTTTATGAATCCAAAATTGATACTTTAGAACAATTTGTTCAATCTGGTCTGAAATGGGGGACATTTGATATGATTTATCCGGAACTTCTAGACGCTACTAATGACCATAACGCCAAAATCATTAGTACCAGATACTTACTTTTAGAAGATTCCACAGAGATTAATGAAAAAGTAGGAACTGGAACTATTGCGTATATAGTTGAAACATTTCCTTCGGGTTATATTGGTCGAATTGAGTTTCTCGATGAGGAGGTTCTCAAAATAATATATCTAATGAAAGAGAGTGTGATAAGTTACCACTCGTGTTTCATGTTTTTCAAAGGATCACCTTTCGTAGAACATTTTAATAAATATTTAAGTCGAGTACGGGATTCAGGGATACTATTTTACTGGGAGGCTGATATTGTACGTAATTATATTCCACGGAAAACGTTCCTCCCTCTTCAAAACGATAACCTGGCAGAAGAAGGTCTGCAACCACTGTCAATGGATGATTTAAAAGGAGCTTTCCTTGTTGTTAGTATCGGTCTTTTGCTGGCATCTATGTGTTTCCTCATAGAAAGATTTCGCAAACATAGTTTTATTTGATAATTATTTGGTTTATAATTATTTTCTAATTTGCGATCAATAGCATATTAGAAAAAGTGAGTATAAACGCAAACAACGTACATTGTTGTCAACGTACTCAAGAGTACTTAATTAATTATCCAGCTCGGAACTGTTATGTTTTATTTTCACAAAAAATCTAAGGTTTCGTACTTAATAATGAGATACACTTTAAACAAAAATTTGGATTTATATTTTAGCTTACTATTGCTTTCATGTTGTGTGTCGAAGTGTCACACATTATTGACACTAATTATGTAGATTTGTCTGCGTTGTCTATAACTCAGTGATGCTTTTAACTTTCGCGTGGAAACGAACTTCCAAGTGTTATTATCACTTGCTGCCATGATTTTCTTCAATTGTTTGACCGTCATTGTTGAGTGTCTACTTGTTGTAAGGCCTTTCTTTCCTTGCCAGCCTTTTTGTAATTCGTTATGTGTTTTGAGCCGTTTGAGATATTTGTAAAAAAAAGTATTAATGGGCTTTTTCACGTCGGGATGGTGTAGGAGGATAGGATGTGGGAAGCAACCTTGTAGGGACTAAGCTGAAGGTATCGTCCAGCCTGGTGCGACAGAGAAATCCTGCTGAAACCTAAGATAGAATTGTTGGCTTCAGGAACTGAACTCATGACCTCTAACTCTGTCAATATCTTTGATGAATTGTTTACTTATCTAAATAATTTCACAATCAATGAACGAAATCCATAATTGTTTTCAATTATTGTGCAAGACTATGTTTTTATTTATTACCTAGAGTTTAATACATTACTTTATAATAATAAGCATGGAATGTTTGTACGTGCCACTAGTGGAATTGTAAAATATTGCAAAATATCTTAACAATAATGTATTATACGTAATAATATTCAACTGCTTTTATGTGCGTCTCTTTTAACATAATTTGCATAAATATCCCGCGTATGTTTGAATAGGATCTTTATTCCCCGAATGCACAAGATATATCTATGAAATGAACTTCCAGGCGTCTTACCTTATGATTCCAAGATTGTACAAAACGGCAGAGTAATACTGATATATTTTAATACTCTCTTAATCATATATCAAGAACTAGCCACTGCATATTTACGTATTGATTTTAAGGTATTGCACAATCGTAAAGCTCTTAAATGTAATTGTGAAATTTACAATGTAAATGCTTTAAATTTACTCCATTTAAATATTGTAAACATAATTATATTTATGTGTTTAAAATTTGACCCTGCCACAGAAAATAGCCCATATATTTATTTATTTGTGCCCAAATTTGATTAGTTAAACTTGTAATAAGTATGAGAGTTTGTTGAACACGTAACAATTCAAAAATCTGGCTTTTGAATATAATAATGAAAGCAGTTCTTATATTAGAGTGATTAAACTAGCTTCTTACATAACTGCTTAGCATTAAACAATTTGGTTTGTTGATATGTTCCTGAAACCAGACTATTCACGATACTTGAAATTGCTTAGTTATTTGAGATAAATGTTTGTATTCTTATTCTATTTTACTTATAACAAATATTTAATATTTTTGTAAATTTACTTTAATAACGAACATTCTTCAAACACATTTAATAATTGTGTAATCTAATGTGTTTCGGTTTTGCTATTAATAAAATATGTAATGAGAAACCTTTTTAAAATTTGTTTTCGTTTCAACAGAATGTTATCTATGTATATATTAATGTAATAGCATCTATAAAACTAAAAAACAATAGGCTGAAACCAGAGGCGGCGTTTGGGGGTGGCAACTGAGGCAACCGCCCCAGGCCCCGCGCCCCGTTCCGAGTTGATATTTTTCTTACTCAATGATATAAAAGTTGATTTGTAAAAAAAAGTTTACAAATAAACTAGTTTCTATAGTTTCCATGCGAAATGTAATATGAAATGGAAATGAATAAAGAAGCACTTGTAATTAGCAATGCAGTTTTTAAAATATATTGTACTTTCTTTAAATAAATTATGTCGGATTTTTTTTTTTCATAAGAAACCGCTGTTCATTAAAAAAGAGAATATTTACTAATAAATTTAGGGTTAGGAATGAAAGGAAGAAGTGAGAGGAACAATTTAGGGGGAAGTTGCTTACTGCTTTATCGGCTTTAGATGTAACATTTCGGCGCTCAGCGATTTATACTTGTACTTTGGCCCCGCGGGGTCATTATTGCCCTAGCCCCCGCGCTCACCTAACGCCGCCTCTAGCTGAAACTAAAAAAACCTTGTGCTACACATTTTTAAAGTTGTATCGGGGACGATATCTGCTAATTTATCACTAATTTTTATGCTCTGTTTTTATATATACTTATACTCTTAAGTACAAATACGAAATTTTCTGGGAAGTAAAATGTTGTTAGTATCTAAAACACCTCTATGATTAACCTAATCTATTCTATTGGATAAGTCCGAAGTTTACAATGCAAGTAACAAGTTTTCTTGTTATATTCACTGTAAATAATTTCTCTAATTTGAATCGGTGAGAATACCTTTACTATTGATATCTCTATTTAAACAGTAGCTGCATTTAGTTATGATGGAAAGAGTGGTTAGAAATGCGACGAATAGTCATCTCGTATAGCACAGACAGGGAGAGTTAATGAAACACTCTCACTGGCCACTACACAAGGACGAAAGCAGTTTCATTGCCCTGTACTATCTTTGAAGAAAGTAAATCCCACTTGTTGGAGGCGCTAGAATAGAATTTTCCAACTATGAAAAATTTTACAATGCACATGCACACGTGTAGTGCACATGGAAATTTTCAACTACTTGTACTCAGATTCCTTGATATATATGTTTTGTTTGAATATTCCAGAATACTTCTCATACATAGCAGACATAGTAATAAAAGATAAAATAGAGAAAAGACAATCCTATTCAATAATAATAAAAGATAAACATTCTCAGTACGTAAAAATTACCTGGTAAGTGAAATGAGAAAAATATTTTCAGTACTTTTGCCATAGTGTAGTGGTTAGCGAGTTAGCTTTCTGTGCAGCAGGTTATGAGTTCAAATCCCCACACTTCTCTTTATTTTTGTTTAAGTGAACACATTTAGAAAATCACATTTGTTCTTCACCCATAACTAACAATTCTATTTGTAATTGCAGTGAAATATATTTTTAGTTTGTAAATTAACAGCATTAAACCCGATAATGTTATTCATAATGTTTCGAAGTCTTTAGAAAAATTCAAATTGGTCTTAGTGACTTCTATATTACGGTCAATCATGCATTATTTTTTTTATTTATGAAACATCAATTTAAGGCAGCAGAAAAAAAAACAACGATAATACACAGTAACCCAGTCTAACCCGTAAGTTGAATAAAATACAAACGCATTTTACAACGAGGAGAAGAAGCACACAACTCGTTCTTTCCCTCGCGTCTCCTAAATCAATTTTCACAATTTCTTACTAGATGGCTCTGTCTTTAGCATAGATTTTCACTCGTCCGAACTACAAAAGCAATCGTTGTTTCGAATTTTTTGAATGGAGAATAGCTTCGATTATCATTTTTGTATTTCGTTTCTGTGTCATTCCTTTTCGCGTTATAATGTGGAATGGTTTTGCATTTTCATTTCATTTTGTGTATTTTATTTTCGTTTCCTGTTGCTAGAGGTAAAAATCAGCAATTAGCTTGTCTGCAAATTGACAATATATGAAACAGGAAACTCACGTCTCCAACATATTTCTCAAGTTTTCAATAAATCTTGCGTATTAAGCCCGTGAATCAGTCGCGGGACTACCTGCTAAGAGCAGCTTTATTGGGCGTAAACTACGGAATTGCTTAACTAAGAAGATACTCTTAAACACAACGTGCACATCATGTATAATAGGACATATTTTATTAGAGATGGACAATGCTAAAGCAAGGTAGTAAAAATATTTATTTCGGCAATGAAACATGAAGGAAAGATATCATGTAACGAAAAATTAACATGAAATACTTGTAGGATGATTTATTTATCAATTTTGATATATTCATTCTTAATTTCGAAAGAAATTATTTAAAAAAATACAAGTTTATAGTTTTAGGTCTCCTTAACCGCTTTACATAAAAACGTGGATTTACAATTCAAATTGTATTTAAATCCTTCAGGCAATTTTGGCTCAAGCCACATGTAATATATAAGAGCATTACAAATACAGCGCTTGCCTGAGAAATTTGACCAGAATTCTGATAAAGCCTTAGCATACAAATGTCAGCTTTTTCAAATACGAACTTTACTTAAATTTTAGAAGAAAAAAAAGAAAACTGAAAGAATTTTGCAAGTGTTAGAACTAAATAAATTTGTAACAGTAATGTTTGCATTTTAGGTTCTTAATAACAATCCAGAAAATGAGTTAGAAACTGATGTTAAATTTCAGCAAGAAATCTTTTATATAACTTGAGCGATGGGAAACAAATTACACGTAAACGAACAGACAAGGCTCCTTATGCACTGTTCATTTACCCTTTGTGTCTGTTTCATGTATATAGAAGTCACATTCTTGAATGACATAGTTATAAAGGAATTCATGAAAGTCGAGTATTTTTAATATTGCGTACTAAACACACAAGTTGATATAAGTGGTTTGGAGTCACGATTCCGCCATAATTTTTATTTTGGGTGTAAAGTAACAATTGGGAGAGTGTAAGTGGAGTTTTGCACGGTTTATACTGATTTTTGACCGAGAATTTGGGATGTGACACTTCCACGGTAAGGTGAGTGTGGCGGAATCAGTGTTCGCAGTCCACGTTAAAGTGTAGGTCCCGTCCTTGGGACGTCCTCTCTATCCGATTGAAGACAATGACAATCGCCATCGGTTTACCCTGCCCAGGAACTTTCTGGTCACCACCTGCCCTCGGGTAGAACACACACATTATATTTATTGTAAATTCGCCGCTTTTACCTCTTGCTTTACTCCCAGCTTAAATATATAATTCACAGCCATATTCAATTCACTACTGGATGAAGCCTCTCCCGTAGGAAAGAGTTTGTCTGCTGCTCCCGGGTTGACCAGACGTGTTGGGAGAGGAGAACCGAAGCTCTCAACTGTGATCGTCACTGCCTTTTATTCAGGGCACTCCCCAATTGCATCACGATGCTGAATGGGCACCGTTCCTGACCCTCTTTCGATTTAGAAAAATATCCTTGGCAGAGCCGGGAATCGAACCCGGAACCCCACAATCAGCAGTCGGAGTGAGTGTATGTAAGTGTGGAAAATAAATGTGAGAAAGAATTTTAAAGTATACTTTCTTTTCAAAACTGCAGTCCATTGATCGATTTATGCAATTTATAGAGAGAGGAAAGAATATTTCAAACACGTTAGAATGCCATATTTGGCGCAGATTTCGAAATGCAGAGTTAAGGATGATATTTCCAGACAGGGGAAAATCCCCACCACTTGCTCTACAAATCGAACACTAAACTGCACTATAATACAAAAAGCAGGATAATTTTATAACATCTAAGGTTGCCCTGATAAAAAAACTTTGGTAAACTTTATTTTTATATTGGCCAGTAGGGTGGTTCAATTTTTCGAAATTCTTTATTCTCATTAAGACACATCAACAATTTGTTCCATTTGCTATAAGGAGTTAATTTACAAATTTTTGTCTTCCTATTAAAAAATTTAGGGGTCCCCCTAAAATGACATATTTTATCTTCACAGTCATTTTGAAATAACTCATTTATACAGATACACAAAACTTCGATAAGAAACATCACTATTTGCTTACAATTTTCTGCATTGTAGGCTGGGAGCATTACACTATCTTTCTTCAAGTTTAACTAGAACTGTTATATGGCAGTACAAAAGGGAAATAAAGAAAAAAGTGATTACAATTAAACGAAATCTTTAAGGTAGCTAATCTAAGGATGAATTTCGCTTCTTTTAACATTTCACTTCAAACAAACAAAGACTTCTGGACAGATAGCATATCTTTACGATGCTTTGCAACCAACTTTAGAAGGTACTGTTTCTGAGACTCATCCCTCGTTAGGCATTTGTTAAAATTAGTAGCAAGAGCAATCGCACGTTCAGCAATGTCGTTGACAACTGTCATACCCTTGAGAGCATTCTTAAATTCCTGGTATTTGGCATCATCCTCCCATTTTGACGGATCCATCGCGAGAAAGGCGAGAGACTTCTCTTGGCCATTTGGAAGTATCGCATCAAAGACCCTTCTCGTTCTTTCGGTAGTACAGTCGTGGAGGGCTGTCAGAGACAAATTCTTCCTCTCTAACCTTTTGAGTCTTTTACGTTCTAGCGTGTCCAATTTTTCCACCATCTTCCTTTTATCTTGGTAAGAGATTCGTTCGTCAAAAAAAGCAAGTCCCACTAACTTCTCCGAGAGATACGACAGATGTCTCTGAAGTGCATTTAAAGCCACTTTGGCACGGGCTGACAGACCAGCTTCAAGGTCCTTCATGAAGTCAAAATCATTTTTCGGGGCGTAAGCAGCGATTGGTGCTTCATGCCAGTATAAACAGTAGAGAAGACTGACGAAGAGACTGACGTTTGGAACTGTCTTAAGTTCATTCGCCGTTAGTTTCAACTGCTTTCGAAAGAGGAATATCTTTATCATATAAATAGCTTTTGCCATCCACCTGGCATGGTGAAAAGCGCAAGGGGCTTTAATGCGAACTCCTGCTTTAGGCTGTTCACCCAAGAAAGCATACGAAAGAATCAGCAATTCTTTGTAATCGTCACCTGGGTGGGCCGAAAATTCAATTGCATTCTTTAGGAAACACAGTGCTCGGGATTTCAGGTCTGCCAGGTCCCCTGATACCGATAACCTTTCCCTCAGATTAGGATCATCGAGTGCAGAGCTCCAGTGATCGTGGTCAAGAGAATGCCATTGCTCCTTGAACCGAGAAAACAGGGAGATGTTTGGTCCCGTCGAAGGACCATATTCGTACTTTAAGACGTCGGACAAAATGACTTCCAAAACATGATGCCGGCAGGCCATCCACAGGAGCTCTTCACCCAACATCTGCTGAATTTTGATACAAGCCCCTTGCAAAAGGCCAGTATTTGATTCTGTTGTGTCGAAAACAAGTCTCTTAAGCTGATCTTCTAAGCCATATTCTCGAATTGACGAACAACAAGCCTTAGCTTGAACTATACCGGTGCTGTTAGGAATCTGCGGCACACCAATGAGGACTTATATGTTGTTTCCAGTAATTACCAAACCAACCCTATGAACGTTACTACAATGTTGAACGTCAATGTGTGGTAGCATCTTTGTATCCCAGTGAAGTAGAAGTGGAACATCTGGGGGTATGGCACCACCAGCCATGGGAGACAAGGCATTCTTTCCTATTTCTTCCCTGTTTTTTCTGCGATGGCGTCGAATGGAACTTGTTGAAAGAGTCTTTCCTTTAATGTTTAAACATGTCGATTTAGCTACAGCTCCAATAGTTGCCATTGCTTTGCAATCGGATATATTAAAGCGGTCTAATACTGACGTTATATCTGGGGTCAAAAGTGAATGAGGAGAATTTCCAAGCTTTTTTCTCCTTTTTGCCTGATTCGGAACCAGATATTGAGGATCATCAGTGTCTTCCATATCCGACGACGAAGAAGAAAGACCAACCTGTGTAGAATCCAGAACACTGCTAATCTTCTCGCTTTCCCTCTGACATTTCTCGCGTCTTTGTTTCTCAGCTGCCTCTCTGAACCTCTTCGTAGACTGTTTCTTTGAAAGGAGATTGTCGACCCCTGCCATGGATGAAGAATCTCTATCTTCTCTTTGACTGAGAAGAAAATCTTTGTCTTCTTTAATTTTAATCAATGATAGAGCGTATTTGTGGGCAATGTCAAATATGTCCTGCAATGAGTCTTGAAACATAGCCTCTTTTACCCTATCTGTATTGGAAACCCGTGTTTCATGTGCTTCAGAAGGCCATCGTACACATCAATGAGAGCCAGGAGCTTTTTCTTCGAATAAGCCATCGAGGAAGTGGGAATATGTGCGGCTTCTCAGAAACTCATGCCACGTACCAATGTCATTTTTGCAGCTTCTGCCTTGGTTACCTTTTCTATTCTAAGATGATAAAAGTATTTACGAAGCACTTGACCTCGAGCAGGTAGCCTAGCACCCATGATTTCATCACTTGGATGACCAATGAGCCAAAACTCGTCTAATCTCCGCGTTGATGTAGCCGTAATAACTTAACAACGTAATTGTAGATACCTAATAAACAAATACGAGAATAAGCAAATTTGCAGAAACAATATTACCAATATATTTATACTGCAAACCTTTCTTTCTGTGAGTACTTCTGTTCACAAACTTCCATTGCACATTACGGAATTATAGTTGAGGAATTCGCGGGCTGAATGTGGTTGTACTAATAAAATACAAACACTTTTTATCAGAAGCGACAAGATTAATTGCCCCTAAAAATATTCAGTAATGAAATGCCACTTTTGTTAGTGCTGACATCTATATTCAATATTTTCAATTCCATAAACATGAAATAAATAATAATTTTAAAGACCAACTAAAGTAAACATTTTGGGGGAGTTCTAAATTACGCATAATCCTGTTCATATTTTGCACATAGGTTCTTATCATCAAATGGAAGTAAGGCACAGTGTGTCTCGTTATGTAGTTGACACTTTTCGAAAACCCCATTGCTGATGAACCACCCTATTGGCCAGTCTAGTAATGTTGGACTGCGGCCCGTCACGATTCATCTTTATCTATCAAAATCGCCCATGCTGGGACTCAAGCCCGGGACCTTCGAGCCGATGACCTACCGCCGCGGACAGCTCGGCCACCAGGCCGGCTCAAGGTAGCTTTGAATTCAGCTATAATAAAACACGTGATTCTAAAGAAACTTCGTATTCGCCTTTAACATGCTATTAACGATATTTATACGAAGTGAGTCATGAATTTAGGATTACGCCTGTAGAATTTTACACCATATCAGAGCCACTTTACATTTTATAAATCGAATTAAGATTGTTTAGAACTTTGTTAACTGAATAATTTTCTGGAAGTTTTGTATGGTTTTGAAAAGCAAGTTTACATGATTCTTTAAATTTATTTTATTTTAAAAGTCTTGGGCTACATCTGGCGCACATTGGATTTTGTTTTAATAAAAATGTTTCGGGTTATGGTCATCTCGGTTTTCAGAATTCACTTTTTAAAAATCCTTAACAAATCTAAGCGCTGTTTAAAGACTCTAGATAAGAATCCTAACGATTTTTCATATAAAGACGTTTCGGATTATAGCTATGTTGGATAATGTAATTCAAGATTTCTTTTTCATAGTCGAACCCAGGGACCTTTCAAATTTTAAAATATGAAATTTCATGAAATCAAATATTTTAAAATTTATTTCCTCAAATTTCCGCCGTGAGGGACTTCCGATACGCAATGTTTCAGTTCAGAATCATAGTCAGCGACCATAAGAACCCGGAGATACGAAATTTAAAGAAAATTAAATGGGATTTTAAAATTAAAAAGCATCGTGTTGCTTCCGTCTTAATTTCGGGAATTATTTCTTATTTAAATATCGATTGGAGTTCCTATATTGTGATATGACAAAAATAAATTAATAATTATTACCTAAGAATGTACAAATCAAAAACATTTAACTATTGGTGTACGGGAAACATTTATGAAAATATATACTGAATTGTAGGAATGCTTCAGACAGCTAAATCTTCGGTGAACGACTTACACGACTGTAGCCGAAACGCGGAAGAAAGAGATCAGGAGATATGACGTTTAAGAGTGATCGACCTAGAGTTCGCTTGGCTTCGCAACTCGAAAACTGTGATGTGGGCATGACTTGTGGAAAGAAAGGGAAATTTCCTAGGAATGACGTAATCACAAAGAAGGTGACGAGGTGGTTCGGGTAATCTGAAAAGTGAGTCGAAATCCCGTCTTGAGAGAACGAGCAGTCGGCCCAGATTGACTTCGAGTTGAGTAGACAAGCGATCTTAGTTAACAAGTAAGTGATACAATATTCTCTTCGATCGTTAAACGTCATGGCTGTTGATCTCTGGTTGAAATTTAACTGATTTATTAATGGTTTTAAACAAATTATTTGAACATTGATTTTATGTTTTTGTCATATCCTTACTAGCACCATATTTGGTAATAATAGCCCGAAACTTAGAATTAACCGTCTGAAACATTCCGATGTTAGTTGAAAAGGGAATTTCTATATTTTATTTACCACTTCCTACTCCTATATTAAACTAGCAAGTAAGATGCTATCAGCGACTGAGATTTACCACTTGTGTCACATAAATACGATTCTGAGCTACGAACTGAACTGATCAAATCAGCACCCATTCGTAAGCCCTTTTACCCTTCAATAGTTGGACGGTATTGAAGTGGGATGCTTACGAATAGATGGTGGGATCAGACCTCGGAACTAGTTGGAAAATACTTCCTTCACCGACGATTGTGATTAATTCCTGTGACGGTGGAGTTTTCATCTAGAGATTCTATGTTGAGTGCTGTCATCATGAACTAGAGTTATTAGTGGACATTGTAGTATCTGGCATTAGCCCGTCACACCCAACTAGATGACATGTTGGAAGCGCCGTTTTTTTATGACATAGTTGTAGGCGACGATTTGGTAAAAAAGTATTAGACCAAATAGTAATGATTTTGATGTTAATCAGAGCTTTAAATAATAGTGTAATGTTACGCCAAAATTTTGTCATAAAAGGTAGTAACGATCCCGACATTCTTTTAAGTAAATGTATGGTATTAGTGTTGAAAAATTAAATCGTCCATGGTGGAGGCTAAATTGCCCCTAAAATTAATTCAAGATTCGACTCAAGTTGGAAGCTGTTTAAATCTGGTCGCGAATTTTTTTTGTTTTGAAAAGAGTACAAAACCTTGCTATACTAAATTAAACATGGAATGCCAAGGTCTACACGTAAACATAGTGAAAGTTTAGATTTTTCTCAGTTAGAATTGGATGAACTTTATGCGTTATACAATATCAAATTTCCGCAGAGACAGGCTAAACATAGTTATAATACAAGGTCAAAGTCTAGAAATAGGAATATGGCATCGGAGGAAGAAAAGCCACCTATACAAAACATTGTTAATGTTTACAGTTCCTCATATCCGATACCAAGGTTCAATGCCAAAACGGATGACATTGAACAATTTTTCAAGCAGTTTGAGGACGCGATAAAGCAACATCGCTTGACGGAAGACCAGGCAAAAGAATTTTTACCCACCACTTTTGTGGGCAAAAGTCGCGATTGGGTACAATTACGAATCAAAAAGCTGGGACTGGAAGCAAAGCCATATGAAGAATTTAGAAAGACAATTATACAGGCTTTCAGAAAAACAAAGGCTACAAGCGGACCCAGGCTTACGTTTGCGTCAGCGGGTACACAAGGAGAACGAACCGGTAAAGGACTACGTATATGATATGATGGTCCTAATTGAACGTCTCGATCCGGATTTGTCCGAGGAACATGCATTAAGCTTTATCAAAAATGGGTTGCAACCATATTTTTTGGAGAAAGTAGGCACGAAGGAATTTGATTCAGTGGAAAATATGTTGAAGAAATTGGTTGCCATAGAATCAAATCGGTATAATGTTGGTCGTATTCAAAAGAAATTGAAGGTTCACAAAGGTACAAAACGTAAGTCGAAAAGATATTCTAAAGGCAGGAAGAATGTGAATACGTCGTCAGATTCTTCTGATGATGAAGTAGCGTTACTCAGTCGACTTCCTTCTCCTCCTCCTTCCTCAGAAAACTCTGACTCAACAGAGAGTGCAGAGTCTTCAGAAGAAGAAGAAAGCGTGAGAAAAGAGAGACGGAAGCACAAGCGTAACAAAAACAAAGGAAAGCAACCTTTACAAAGTACCAAACATAGTATACGTAAAAATGAGGAAGTAGAAACGTTGGCTAGGAAAATGGAAAATGTATCGATACACGTAAATAGATCAGATGAGTCATCATCCTCTGATCTGGAATTCAACCAAGAAAGTTGCAAAAGTACGAAATTTAGAAGTAAAGGGCCATATAAGAAAAATAACAGAGGCAAAAGGCAAAATAGTGACATTACCAGTAACAACTTTGCTAGCAATTCAAATAGTTAGGAAAACCAAAATTTTAGAGGTCGTGGTAGTTACAGGTCCAGAGGCCGAGGTGGTAGGAATTACAACAATAATAACAGTGGTAATTACAATAATAATGGTAACTACAATAATAGTGGTAACTACAATAAAAACAAAGGTGGAAATTACCGAGGAAATTACAAACAAAATCAAAATTGGCAAGGAAATAGAGGAAACTCTAGACCGTATGGCAACAATTATCAACCGAGGTCAAACTTTGGAAGTCGCGGAAGTGGAAATTGGTATAGAGGTCAGCGTAACCAGTACCAACAGTACCAAGGTGATAGTCAACATTACTATAATTCACAGAATTATCAGCAGCCGTACCAACAATCGCCTTACCACCAACAACAACCGCATTTTGTTAGTAATGTAGTAGCGAATCCTCAACCGTATTTAGCACCAAATCAGGTACATAACACAACACCAAATCAAATATTTTGCTCGCGATGTGGAGGTCCAAACCATGTTAGTTCCGCGTGTCTGGTAACAAACACATCTTTAAACTAAATAAGCCAGTAATTGGACAGGGCACAATTACGGCTAAACAGGAGCAATTAACAGTACCTTTAATTTGTAAGGAAGAATTGACATTTGTACAAATTTCAATAACTGGTCAGAAAAAGGAAGCATTAGTTGATTCGGCGTCTCAAATTTCGTTAATAGACAAGTCCCTGATAAATGGTAATATGCGAATTGTGAATGTGGACACAAAGTTAAGAGGAGTGACCCAAACAGTGATAACCTTAAACAAAGTAGCCATAGTAAAATTTGAATTAGCAAATAAATCTTTTTACCATAGCTTTAGGATTGTAGAACAATTCCCGCAGCACATTTTGATTGGAAATGACTTTTTGATACCGCATAAATCTCAAATTAGTTACAAGGATTGTACCATAACATTAGATAGGTATGGCAAACCACCGCAAAAGTTGTTGACAAATGTGCAAGCGTTATATATGGTCTCAGAAAATATATGTTATCAACTAAGTCAAAGTTTACGTCCAAAGTTTGTAACGGAAAGGAAAACTCATCTCCCGCCGAGGACAATATTAAAGGTACCTCTAAAACTTTGCTACTCCCGAACAGGAATGGAACAATTGTTGGAACCATTCCAGAAATTAGAAAGTGAATACGGAATTCAGGTGCCGACAGCTTTGTTGAATTTAGAATCCGCGATAGTAGAGACTACAAATGCTAAAAATGAAAAAGTAGTATTGCCCAAAGATTTAGAAATAGGTAGCGCCGAAAATGTATGTATGTTTTATTAAATTGCACTAAAGTTGGTCAGGTTTCAAAATAGGCACTGTTTCTTCCAGGCATGTTTCCTGGGGAGCTTTGCCCCCGGGGGTTTTCAACAACCCCCCGAAAGAATTAGTTTCAACACTTGTATTACTCATGCGTATTCTGAAATACGAATATAATCGCACTTTCTATAAATACTGTTCATGTTAGTTTGAGGTTAACTAAAAGAATACGACACATCCTTAAGCAAAATTATTGTTATTTTATATTTTTAGCACATGGGACTCAATACGCATTACTTATAATTTTTGTAAGACGTGGTTTAGCCCCCTTCCCCGAGCAAAATCTTCTGAAAGAAATTATCTGTCCTTTCATCTGTCCTTCGCAGGTTTATTTTTCTAACTCTTGTCATCAACATCGTGAATGCTCACCGTTCTTATTTTGTAAATTTTATTCAAACGGTCGTTATTTTGTTATCTGCCTTTGTATAGCAGTAATCATTCTTTTATAGATACCTACGCCGAGAGTCCACGAAGTAAAGTCAGAAAAATCCTGATACACTTCAGTGTATTACAATACGTAGATAACGTCGCAATGCTTGCCATAGATGAAATTTATCTGAAAATTAGGAAAAAATCTTGTTTTAGTAGCCAAATGAATATGTGTATTTTTGTAATAAAAAAATGATATGTTCTATACCATATGGTAATTTCCAATGTACTGTTCTTTGAACGCAATAAGATTCAATTCAATCTGCTATCTACTTCGATGTAGGGTTCTTAAAATTTAGTATTCCGACTAAATAATAGTTTTCGGTTTAATTATAACTTTATAGCTCCGCTTTAAATGGATACTCTTGCATCATTGTAAAATGTAAGTTATATTGCATTAACTACTGCATTTTTCACTTGTTATTGTATCTTGTTTCCAAAGAAATTACTTTCTGCAAATACAACAAAGCAAACATACCGTACCAAGCTAAAGTATATCCTACTATCAAGTAAACATGAGTCTAGAAGTATAACTCTCAAAGCAATTACCTCATCCATCACCGTTGAGCTCTTGTGGGTTTTGATTCGGTGACCTCCCCTCCTGCATGCGGGAGGTCCCTTGCGACCATTTCTCCATCTGAAACAACAAATGTTAAATATCTAATGTATTGCAACGCTCAAAATATTGAGATATATTTATATTACCTTACTAGGCATATTAGGTAACAAAAGCGCGAAACAGTGTATTGCAATATTTAATGCCTGTGTTTTGTTTCGGCATTTCACTATTTCCTATTTTCTTAATTCTCCTCTCTAAGTATGATGTTCTGTAAAGAAATGAATAAGAATTTATTACTGTTGATTGTTACCCCACCTGGTGGGAGAATTTGTAAACTTAACGAAGAATAAGGCCAGAGCAAATTGAACCGGCAGTTGGATTTGTGTGACTACATGGAGCGAAAGTGTAATTCTGCACGGGACGAAAGTATATTTGTAAAGGGGACGAAGTGTATTTCTGTACGGGTCATAGTGTTTGAGTTTGAGCAGAGTCGTAATTTTCGTCGTTTCATTAGTAGCCATTGCTACATGTATCAGAATTGTTTGAATCCATATTTGCAAATTAATATTCAGTTGTTTGATATCTGCTATGAATAATATTGGAATCCAGTTTATTGCGGAATTTATTAGTGGAAATGAATTGGCAGTACGAGATGATCGTTCAAATCCAGGATGCGTTCTACATTTTTAGATTCTATAGTTCTGAAACATGTGCTTTCGAGCATGCCAAGATGGGACGCCCCATTGGTAAGGTAACAGAACTTGGATCATTACAGGTTTGCTCTTGTTAGTTTGTTAGTTTCTTGTTTGAATATAAGAGCCAGTAATTCTGGTATCTCATAGATTTCCATATTGACACGTGAATTGGAAATTATATTAAGGCCATTTCGAATTTTGATCAGAAGGGTTGAGTTAGATTGCCAGGCGAATGTTTATCCTAGTTGTGTGGTACCTAACTCTTGTTTTCGATTTTACTCTGTTTCAGTTAACCGTTGCTTTGCGATTTTTGACTTTGAATTTGAAGCTTTAATTTCGCGAATTGAATTTGCTTATCAGTTAGGCTTGAGATGCGACAGAGTAAGTTTAATTACTGAGTTTGAACATCAATTCGTGCTCCAAGGCCATTTCAGTCTTAAAATATTGAAGTTGCATTTTGCTCGTTTTGTAGCAATATACTATTCAGCAGATAGGCAAATAGCTCGGCACCAGTGTGTGTGTGTGTCTGTGTAGATATAATAATTGCCAGGCCAAAATTCCAAAATTTTCTATATTCACTATTATTGAATTAATTGGTATATTAACCGAATGCATTATTACTTTACAAGTCGCATATTCGTTGTACATGACTAGATGTTTCTACGATGTGTCGTGTATGCATCTAATCCAGAATTGTTGTCATGTTTTTTGGTTTGTTGTAAAGTTAATTAAATTATTGAGCAAAATTCATTCATTATATTTGATTTCTGGAAACCGAACGTACTATAGTTTTAAGAGCCTGGAAATATTTCAAATAGTGTGTGTGTGTGTGGGGGGGGGGGAATACAAGATTGAGAGTGTTGCCACAACTAGTTTAATTGTTGGGGTCCTGCTTTGGATCCTGTCCCATAATGACTCTCGAGGCCTTAATAAGCTAAGCTGGGTAAGTTGGTATTCGCATATTACTGTAACAGGTTTATACCGTCAAATTTTCAGTAGCAGGTGCTATTTACTGCAGTTCCAGTGGAGAATTAGTTCTACCTATTTACTACTCACTGAGCAGCTCTGCTAAGCCGTACAGATCACGGGTTGGTGGTCTGCGCGTGGAGAAGAAAGCAGAAAGGTGAGAGAGAGTCTTTACAAGGAACATACCAATCTTAAACTCTAAACATTTTAATACATTGTTTGCTTCGTGAAGGAACCTAAGCACTTGCTCGCCTATGATTTCCTGTGAAGTTATGTTTCAGATTAACTTTTCTTTAGTGATATCCGTATCTAAAAATTAGTGGATATTACTGCGCAACCACTCCTGTCTGCGAATACGCTCCATGTATTCAGTATCACGACCTAACCAGAGAGAGAAAGATCTGAAAAGTAGCAAACATTACTTTAAAATAAAACATTGTAATCGACCTTCTTAAACATTCTATTTCTGTTTAAGTAACTTTTACTAGACTACGCTTTTCAGCAGATTTAAACTGGAGTTCAATCAAGAGATCCTGCATCGAATCACATGAGTAAATAATCTATACCTAAACAATAGATGAAAAATTAACTGGAAATACATTATTTAATCTCTGTAACATCTAAAGAGCTCTAGTGATTAATCAATTTTATAAAGTATGAGACCAATAAGTAATCCACATGCAAGATAGGGCTATGAGGACAAACCGCTCCTTCGCCTATTTCCGGCTTTACTCAAGTATGCTCAGCAGATACGGGTAATGGAGGAAAGCGTGTTCAGAAAAGCAATTAAGAATTAAGTATGTAGATCAATGCCCACTGTTAGCCTGCTTCATGATGTATCCTCAGGAGATTCAGTTCGAGGAAAGAAGCTATTTCTCTGTGATACTAAGGAATAGTATTAGTGGCAGAAATGCTAATAATATTTTACTGATTAAAACGGAGAAAAGGCTTCTGTCAACAATATATGATAATAATTAAATATAAATGAAACGGTAACTCACGACCATTAGAATATGAAGCCAAAACTCTACCAACTGAACTACGACTTTGCGTTTAATTACTTGCAGACACGTATTAACTGCTGTCAAAACTTCATGGTAAACTAGTCCAAAAAGTAAGCGGCTGACAGATGAGATAAAATAACATTAGTAGTCAATAGACACAGTCGGGGCCATGGCCCGGGCTGCCAGCTCAAGAGGACAACAAAATAATGAAAAATGATATCAATGGCACTCCTCATAGAATATTGTACCCCTAAAAGTTTGGTAAACTTTTTTTTTATATGGGCCAGTCTAGTAACATTGGACCTCGGCCCGTGACAATTCACCTTTTAGTCATTAAAATCCACACCCATGCCCCTGCCGGGACTCGAACCCGGGACCTTCGAGTTGTTGGCTTACCGCCGTAGATCGCACGGCTTCCCGGCCGGTTATTGTGTCCCTAGTCTTCATTTTCTCTAATACGGTTGCTTTTGCTTAATTGTCCTAAATATATTAAACTCTAAATTATATCATCATCATATTCAGCCGTTTTCTATCCACTGCTGGATGAAGGCCTCCCCTTTTTTTTCTACATGTCTCGGTCTGATGCTATCCTCATCCATGTAACTCCTGAGAAACGTTTGATTTCATCTACCCATCTGTTGTTATCAAAATTATCAAACATGGGTCCCTCACCCTTGTACATCAAGTGGTTTAAAAATTAACTCTCACCAAGAAGCTACCAAATTAAATTTGGTTCAGCTTATTCGACTGTTGCCACTATAGAGAATGGTATACATAAAGGCTCACGATTAGGTCCTTTGCTAGTTTCCATTTTTATAAGATATCCAAACAAGTATTATGTACTGAAATGTATTATTGTACGCAGACGATTTAAAATTGTATAGGGCTGTAAATAATTTTAAAGATAATGGCTTACTTCAGAAAGGCCTTGATAATGTCGCATAGGCCTATTTGTGCAGATTTAATATAATGGAAGTTAAAAGTAAGAAAACCAAAATTATGACGTATACAAACAAGATTCAATATTACGTAAGTAATTATACAATTTCAAATTCTCATTGAACTGAATTTAAGTCCTTTAGGCAACTATGGCTCAGGCCGTATGGATGATGATGTTATGAATTGGTGGAATGAAGATAGTGGGAGGAAACGGGAGTACCACGAGAAAACCCACGCTCACGGTGTTTGTCCATCACAAAGCCCACATGGCTTGAGCAGGGATCGATCCGACGACCAATAGCACCAGAGATGATCGCTCTACCAACTGAGCCACCGTGGCCCCGTCAAATTCTCATGTTCATAAAGTTGATACGATATCAGATCTGCGTGTGATCTATGATAGAAATCTAAGATTCGATGGGAACATACATAATGCTGTACAGGGTGCTAGAAAACATATAGAATTCATTTTTAAGCAATGGTATATTTTTAAGAAAAGTAGTTCCTATGTTTATCTTCATAAGTTTTTATAACTTAAACCAAAACTTGAATTTGCCTCTATTGCCTGGAATAGTATAACAAAAACCTTGCCTAACAATCTGAAGTCAGCTCAAAAATGTTTCGTCAAGATAGTGTTTCAAGCTCGTCTTACCATCCCATACACATACCTATGACTGTTGGTTAAAATACTGGAATCTTGAAACCCAAAGTAAACGAAGGAATTAAAATAATGCACTGTTCTTAGCGAAGATACTATCAAATAAATACAACTCTGAATATGTATTAAAAATATTGCATTAAAAGTGTCCTTATACAGCATTACAAATAGTAATCTTTATAACAACAGTCGACAAGGGCTACGTCGTTTTACACAGAATAACATCACATTTTAACGACTTAAAGTTTGATTTTAACTCAAAAGAGATATTGACGGAATAAGAAGTTTGATTCTTACGTTTTTTCTTTATCTATCTTTCTAAAGTAATCATGACGTTGTACGATATGCGTTACTGTCATGCATTTTAACCATCTAATATCAAAATATTTACCATTTTCACAACGGAACATATTTTAATTTGTTTATTATTATTATTCATTTATTTCCAATTTTGTATGTTATTTGTATCTGTAACTTGCATATATCACAGTGTTCTTACAATGGTGTTGCTCAAAGAAAAATTCTGGTGCAAAAATGCGTTTTTCCTGAAGAATGTGATATGCTGAAATCAGAAAGGACGATCATTCATCTTGCTCTTAAATTGACCAATGACTATTGGAATACCGTATAGTACAAAAGACAGGCAACAACCTTGTAAGTCCGTTACCGCGTGAGGGGAGTGAGGCAAAATATTGAATATAAGTAACGTGAATGCTGGGTTACCAGAGAATCATGGCAGACATCTTGAAAGCGACCATCTTGGAATTTGCTCGAGAATTTGTAGTGGAAAATGAGTCATGTGACATATCGTTTTAGGCTAGCTTGTTTCAAGAAGTCCAAATCTGAAATCAGTTTTTATCTACCATTATTCGTTTAGGAAGCTAGAACCCACTCAATGTTCGGATTTTACGTTCTACAACATGTGCGTAAAGTAGTAAACATTTGGGCGGACACACAGACGCAGTAGTTTTGTAAAATTGTTATGGACCCGGCGGATCATATTGGGTTCAACAATGGTGCAGGTATGCTTGAATTTATTGCTGGAAATGATGTAGCTCGTTGATTTTTTTATGATACACTGTCTTGCTGATGAGTGCAAAAATTGAAATTAGAAGGCGTGGAATTCGGTGAACGAAAGAGGTATTTGATATAACCGGTACTCGTTCAATAATAATATTTTATGAAATTATTAAAGCAATAATAATATTTTCCTACCAAATAGGTGTGATGGTTGATGGAAGAACCTTAAGATTTTCACTTTTTTTTTGACAGATGCCAAATGATGCCTATAGGCCTTCATTCAAATAAAATTCAAATTCAAATTAACATTTGCTGTAGGTCGTTGATTTCTTACACGATACACCATGTTTGTCAAGTGACCCAGAGATATAAATCAAAGAGGCTCGGTTGGTAGTGCGATAGCTTCGCGATCGGGAGGAGCCGGTTTTGATTCCAAGTGTCGACCATCCTAACCGAGATTTTCTCTGTTTCCCTCGATTATACCAGGCACATGCTGGGGTGGTACCTTGAATAAGGCCAGGTGCAATTTATTCCCCTGTCTCCTCCTCTATCCTGGTTTGCGATATAGCCCTAGTTGCAAGTCATGAGAGTCAAAATTGGAAATTAAGGCGCATCAGATCGGGTAAACGAAGAATTTCTCATTGGATCGATCATTGTTGAGAACACCAATGCGAGGGGAACACTGATGACTGTGAATTATGATGATAATTTTTCTGCTTTTCCCAGCAACAAGACTACACTGATGAGGTGGAACAGTAGATTGATATACAATTCCGGGATGTTGGTGCAGTCAGCAAAGGCCCGCCGAATGCCGCACTCCTTCACTTGATTTCACGCCCCTTGGTTTATATCTTTGGAGCTAGCTGCAAGACAGTGCATCGTGAAAAATCAACGAGTTACACCATTTCCAGCAATTAATGCAAGCATATCTGCGCCATTGTTGAACCCAATATGATCCACCGAGTCCATAACGATTTTACAAAAATACTGCGTTTGTGTGTCCACCCTAATATTTACCACTTTACACACATGTAGGACGTAAAATCCGAACATTGAGGGACCTAGCTCCTAAACGAATAAAGGTAGATAGAAACTGATTTCAGATTTGAACTACTTGAAACAAGCTAGTCTAAAAATATATCTGACATGACTCACTTTCCAATATGAATTCTCGAGAAAATTCAAGATGGCGGTTTTCAAGATGACTGTCATGAGTCTCAGCTCCTGCATCTGATAACTCAGCATTCATGTTACTTATGTTCAATATTTTGCCTCACTCCCTTCAATTGTTAACGACTTACAAGGTTGTTACCAGTCTTTTGTACTATACAGTATTCGAATAGTCATTGGTCAGTTGGGGGAGCAAGTTAGTAATTCACTGATCTGATTCTTATCTCTGATCTCAGCCTATCACATTGTTAAGGAAAAATATATTTTAGCACCAGAATATTTCTTCGAGCAAAAAAAAATATTCCCTTGTTTTACTATAGTGCATTGTAAAAAAGTGGGTCACACTTTTAAACAATGATTCCATTAGAACGCTTGTGTTATTGCACATTATTTTAATAGCACTCCAACAGGCTATCTTATAGTATTCTACTTTTTCAATTATTTGCACTTATTCAATGAATGTATATCTGTAATATATTTTCATGCCTGAATATTGATCTATGTTTACTTTTGAATTTTGACTGACATAGTGCTGCATTTTTGCTGTATAGGCTGTTGTCAGCACGTTAATAAACTATTATTGTTGTTATTAATTATGATGATAAAATTGAAAAATGGTGTATCGATAACAAAATGAGAATTAATTTAAATAAAACTAATTTTGTATAATATACTCAGGAAACTAATTGTACAGTAAGTAAATATATAATTATGAGAACAAATATTTCTAAGGTTCACTCTATTAAAGATCTAGGAGTTTATTTTGAAGAATCTTTGAAATTTAATGCTGACATAGGGCATGTGGTTAAGGAGTGTAGAAAATAAATTGATTTTGTTTACAATCAGTGGTTTGAAATTGATAGTTTAAAGTCATATATTATTTTATATCATGTTTTAGTAACACAGTATAATTATGAATTTTGGTGTGAGCTTTTCAATATTGAACCCTTGTATACAAGAAAAAATATAGACAGACAATTTATTAAAGGTATACTGAAATATAGAATTCAAAGTAAATATCTATTTTTAAAAAATCTACTTCCAAGTGCCAGTAAACAAATTAAGACATTATAACTTTAACTACAAAGGAGGATTTTAAGACTTTGTTAGCCAGCTTGCGAGATAAATATAATAAGCAATAAACCATCAATACATTTACAATTGTAGTTTTAACAATATATTTTACTCCCTTTTACTTATATGTAATTAATATTTTATGCTTCATCTTTATAACATGAACCCTTGTAATTTTAATTACAGAGAATCATATTGAAATTTTACTTTTGATATTAAGGGCACTTTTCTTTATAAAATATTACTAAAATAATTTTAATAATTCATTTCTGATTTCTTTTATTTATGGATGTATTGTACTTCGATCTTTATAGAATCATGACCTGTGCCATTTAAGCTACAAAAAGCTTTTATGACATACAAATAAATTTTATTAATATTATTATTAATATTAAAACTTGGGCTGATTGTAAGATCAGCATAATAAACAATCAAAATTTGTTTTTAAAAAAATAACTAAACCATCAGATTTTATTCGTAGTTTTAATACATGGTGTTTTACTCCCTTGTATAAGTTTCAAATCAGCAACTTATGTACTGTAATTATAGCATGAACCTTTGTACTTTCAGAAGTGTAATTTTTAAATATTATTTTCACTGTGGATGTATGTAATTTTGTCTGCATATAATTGGACTGGTGCTATATAGGCTAGAAAAGCTGTTCATGTCACACTAATAAACTATTACGGTTATTATTATTATTAGCAAACACCTTACTGAGAACGGTATTCTTAAAACTTGCGTTGGCGAAAACTTAGGGTAAACACGGAAAATTTATGTAAAGAAATTTTGTGTGTGTGTTGTAGTAATGGTAATAACTTTGCAAGAGCTCTTATAATATCTCAATAATGAAACTTACATATGATATGACTTATTAAAACTAACATAACATAAGTGCTTAGTGTCTCTTCTGGAAAAACTCTGTCAGAGTTCAATTTAAGATTTACTATAACATCATATAAATGTCTAATAAATAAACACATGTGATGCAACAGGTTAGGCTGAACAACATCGAAATGAACTTGAATATCAGTGATGGAAGTTTTTAAGCAGAGTAAATCACATAATGCGCTACAATCAATTATTTAAGTTGCGTAGTTTGAGACCAACACGTTGTGAAAGAGGACAGGGCGCAGATATCATAAATGTAACTCTGCACATAAAATTCGTTTCAGCCTAGCCTGAGTCGAGAGACAATTAAAAGGAACTCACACGAATATAGTTTTCCTAAACTCCACCTCCATCACCGAAGCATAGATGACATTTTCCTCTGCGTCAGAGTCGAATTTACCCCTAGACTAGGCCCGGGCCTAGGGGCGCAACTTTCACAGGGACGCACTTACAAGGAAAAATTAGAAATCAATATTCAAAAGGCCAGACAAAAACATTTACGACAAAAAAAAAAACATTAAGGACCATGTAGGGGGTGCGCCAAACACCATCACCTTTGACCCAGGAGACTCCCTCTTTCATAACTGATTTTATAATGTCTAGGTTGGAAGGGGAGAAGGTCGGAAGGTGCGATCGGGGTGCTGATAGTCATGACCCTAGGGCGCCTAGTCGCATAAATCCGGTCCTGCTCTGCATCAAGTTTAAATGCTTTTCTGTTTGAAAAACAATACCAACGGGCAGGAAAGGCTCATTAAGTAGTAACAGAATATGTTTGTTTCATTTAAACTTACCTCTGAAGTAAAAATGCAGTAAGAAGGTCACAGAACCGAAACCCACTCGTTGCACTTCCTAGAACGTAATCAAGAAAAGTTTGAGGAAATGAATGAATGATAAAATTTCGTAAATTAAATTAACGACAAATAAAGAATGAAATAAATTTACATATTTTGTTATTGCATATCTAATGTACAGAATATTTACTATATTAATCTATATGTCTACTAAGTAATATGAAATAAGAATGAATCTATCTACCTACTATTCATTGCTAGATTTTTTACTCAACAGGTCAATTACTAATACAATAAGAAATATTTCCGCGCAGCCATCGAAGACTACTACTAGAACTTACGAATATTGAAACACGGTATGTTAACACGATTGTGACGATTATAAACTGAAAAAATATCTTCTTTATACCTTCATTTGTTATATAAATATTAATGATATGTATATCGAATCATATAACTACAAAAATATATCCTGCTTACTTTACTGAACAATACAATGAATGCATGTTTTGAAAACCCGGAAATAACAAAGACACGAAAGGTCAATGGAAAGGAAGGAAACATTTCCAAGAGTGCAAAAGCAAATAGATTTGAGTGCAACCATGATCAATGTAGCCAGTTCAGAAAATAACTTTTTAGTTTCAGGCAGGTTATTGTTCTTGTGAAACACGTTCGACATGTACTTAACGAGTTTACCCCTTTCTGTAGACTTCTAATGTTATTTGTCCTACCGTTTCCTATATCTCCTGAATTTTCTGCGTTAAGTTATATTTTCTTTCTGTTTTTAAACCTGCGTGAGGCGTTTCGTTTCGCGTTACTGTAGAGGTTTGGTTTTGCTTCGGTCTTATTACTTAGCCATCGGTGCCTTTTTTTCTATTAGAGACTCGTATTCCACCCCTGCCCCTTTGCATCCATTGCACAAGACAAGTTGTGCACTTTCTGGGACGTGCATCACGAGCAGATATTCGTTCTCCTTGTCTTGGGGCAGACATGTCCCTAGAGATTCTTGGATTGCCGGAGTTTCGGCATTCCAAAAATCTCCTGTGTTCCATCAATCTGAGACTTCTGGGGTTGCGAAACGGGCTTTTGCCAGGCGTCCAGAATGTTCTCCTGGCCTTAGTATCATATATGGACCTTTTGCATGGGGGTAACCCTTTCTACATTTACCCTATTTATTTAGCAAAACAACAAATAAACAAAAAGTACATAACATTGAAGGAGTCAAACAAGGCCAGGGGACAAGGACAAGAGAAAGACAAATCAGGACAATACATAACTTGAGCTGCTTCCTCTTATGGCATCTTCTTCTTCCTGTAACAAAGATAAAAAAAAGGTGCACGTGGATGCGTTGGTAAATCCACAAAGTTTTTTTTTCACCATCCCATTTCTGGTACTAACTGCATCTTCTTCTTGCCATAGGTTACTCCTACAGTCTCGTTTCCATTATTCCAAACTTGGCACAAAATTTCACTTAACTCACGCACTCTCTACTCACTCATTCTACTTGTTCCATCTAGCCGCTTTGCTTCCGGGTTCCAGAAGATCAGCGTTTTTGCACAATTATTAATTATTATCTTTCCTTATTCGCTATATTATCCATCAGCACCTCTTCCATTCACACACTTAGAGCATCTCTTGTGACGGTTTCCGCCTCAAGGCGCTAGTTCTGTCGGGTTCCAGTAGACACAATTATCCTAATTGTGTTCACATTTTTAGTTTATTTCACTTCACATTTAAGTTCTGTCTCTCAATAGACACGGTTGTCACGGCGCGGCTGTGCGGACACATTCGCCCACCAGTTTACTTTTAAAACTTGCATTATTTTCCCTTATCTTGTCTCCTGTACGTGGTGGTTCACGCCGTTAATGAATTTTCTTTTACAGTAGTTGGAAATTCTATATGTTAGTCCCCTGAGGGCCGCCACCAGTTCCGGAGTTCTCAGAACGTCTGTGACGAGGTTCTCCCCCAGGAGTTCTCTCTCATCTCTAGCAAGATGCTAAGTTTCTTGGCATCACATAACGATATGCTCGGGCGTAGCCACCATCCCACAAGTATGACACATATTGTCCTCGACGATGTTCATCTGATGCAGCTTCTGTCGAAAGGAACCGTTGCCAGTTAGATATTGCATTAAACCTTCCGTAACTTCCAGCTCCATATCGAATCGTTCCTGAATGCTCGAAAATATAGAGTATAATCTTCTTCCTTTATCGGTTGCGTTCCATTGGTTCTGCCATGCCTCGACCACGATTGAATTGATTTAAGAAACTTTTTCTGCAGGTATATAGAATTTTAATTAACTTACCTTGGTATTTCTTTTTTAGTCAATACATAGCGCCCTAATTTATTTTTAGCCAATACATAGCAGCCATCGGTGCCTTGCTTGTTTTCGTTCCTCAGGAAGCTTAATGCATTCTTCATCAAGACTTGTTTTTCTGTAGTTTTTTCTCACCTACATGACCTATCACTGTGCCCTTCACTGTGTCACAAATTGCCTCCCACATCCTATTTACATGAAATGAATTATTATTATTAACGTCATCTTTACTATTATTCAGGTCGTTAAAGATTTCGAACCTATTTAAGATTTCGAGTTGGTAATCTGCTTTTCCGCTCGGATTATCTAATAGTTTTACTTCGAACTTCAGTTGTTTTCATTCTTTGCTTACCCGTTCGCGATGCATAACCTTTCCCTCACTCTTCTAATGACTGTCACCTTCCCCTCCTCTGTAAGCTCTAATGTCCATTATGTTGGTATGTCTTCCTTTATCTATTAATACGTGATCTATCTGTTTGAGTGTTTTTCCACATGGAGATATCCATGCTTATTTGTGTATATCTCTGTCTTTGAAGTTCGCGCTCTTTCCCATTAGATTTTTCGATATCGCAAACAGTCTTTCCATTAGTGTTGCTGACTTCATGAAGACTAGGTTTGTCAATAGCAAGTCCCTACCCACCTTTGCGTTGAAGTCCTGGAACACAATTTTCGTATTATACTCCGATAATCGGTCAAACAATTTATTTACTAGTTCATCCTAAAATGTATGTTTGTCGTTAGTATCAGCTTCCTCGGTCGGACCATGGCCATTTATCCTGTTGTAGCATCAAGTACGTATCGTAATGTACAATAGTCTTTCGTTCAGGAATTCTACATTCTGAACTGCCCGAAAGGGTACTGTTCTTAATGAGAAAACCGGTTTCAGAATGGTGTGCCTGAATTCCTCGTGTTAGAAAGAAGTACATATAAAAGAAACTAACAATACGTATGATTGTAATTATGATTGTCACTAACATTTTTTAAGGAAAGGTACAATATATTGTATCGTTTAAAATTATCAGTTTGTCAACGACAGATACCATTGTCGTTGAAATATGATTGATGGCGATTTCAGAGTTTGACTTGATAAACAGCACGATGTGAAGAAAATGTTTCCATTTCAAAACTGCAGTTATATTTGAAATTGATTCAACACTAATGTTATCCAGTATTGAAGTAAAAAAGAAAAAAAATAATACGTTTGAAGGTTTTTTGTAATTGCATTTGAATAATCGAAAGGGAAAGGCAGGAAGTCTACTCGAGACCATTTTAACAACAATTTACTATGTTTTGTATATATATATATTCTTTTGTTTCATTTGCGAATATTAGGTAGGATGTAATTTCTTTATAATGACTTGCAAGCTATAAGTTCCTTGAGAGCAAACAATTCCAATTCATTTCTTCATAGATATCTCATCAGTAAAGATGTCATCTTTAGGCATAAAAAATATTGAAAATAGGTATTTAAAAACTTTGAAAGTACATACTAACAATTATGAATAAAAATAGAAATTTTAACTTTTGTTAAATGGTCATTTTCGGGGGTTTATTTGTATCCGAAATCTAAGTTCGTCAGGTCTGAAAGATGACAGCCAAGTCTGAAAGATGACAGCACTCTTATAAGGAAACAGATGGAAAGTTAACGACCAGCATCTTTGCACAAATATCATCCCACATTTGCCTAGTTAAGTGAAGGAAATGCTGGAAAGTTGTCTGAAAGCCAGCAGCATTATATACTAAAGTAGGCGAAATAGAATTGTATGTAATTGTAGGCATAATATCCCCGAAAATACTGAAACATTTTATAATACCTACAACAGTAAGGAATTTTGCTTAACATCCGAGTTCTGGTTATTCTCTACCATGGTCTGCAGCAAACGAGTTAAAACAAAAGACATCTTTTACGGATATTTTTAACACCTGAATCCTTCCCTTTCTGACACCACTTTTGCCCAAATTTACTGTAAACGTTATCCATCTTTTTCTGTAATAAAATTGCATGTATAGCAGAAACAGCGAAATGTGCGATCATTTCGTTCTTTGTCGATGATTTGAAATAGACTGACAGTTTTCTTTGTTGTGTAAATAATTTAATTTTAGTTAATATTCGCTGCAATCATCCAAGTGAGGTCATTTCTCAAGATTTAGAGCTATTTATCCAAGTGTTCGTTTTTCTAAAAACTAAACCCACTTCTTCTGCCTCAACCTTCTAATAAGCCCATTGTTTTAATAGGTTTTTGTTCCCACGTATGGGCGGTAATGTCAGCGGCAGTAATGACTTCTATATCCCTATTTTATTATAATTTTATTATTACTAATATTTTTCTTGTATTATTAACTTTCTTGAATTATCTTTGGAAAGGGAAAAACGATTTATTTTAATTTTCTTCCAGAGCAGGTTTCAGGTGTTCGATATGAAGGAGATAATTAATAAAGCTTTTGAAACAGTATAATAAAAGTGTATTAACACGAGGTGATTTAGAAAAACAAATGATTTTGTTTTCTGCTCACGAGAGAATAAGTATCGATTCATAAAATATAATATACAGTATTTTAAAATTAATAACAGTATTTCGTGTTTTGTACTTTAAACATATTTCAGTACAATATAATATATTTAAGTTACCACCATATCACTTCGGGAGAAGTACAAAAATTATTATAATAATGTTTTAGCATTTTACTTCAAAGGACATGTATCTATCATACACTTTTCACTTCAAGGAAATATATATTGTAACTGTGTATCTCCAAAGTTATTCCCTACCACAAGGTCTTGGAGTAAACATGAACTAACATATAACTTTTCTGTTAGTTGCAACAAAATTATGAATCTTTTTACTGGAATTGACAGTCAACTCTAATCGAAAATTAACTACTAACTTATTAAATTTTTAATTATTATGTAGCGATTTGAAGTACGTTTACTTCCTGAGTAAAGTTTGTTGTTCAAAAATTATGATAAAAGGGTGAAGAATATTCTGTCACATTTGACAAACAGGCGTTGTTGTATGCAGTAGATACAAGAAATAATATTTACAATGTACAGAGTTTAAAAGTAATAAAATCCTTGCAAACATTGCTTTTTTCTTACCACAAAATGAAGATTAGGGGTCTACGACAACTGGCCCCGCGAAAACTCTCCCCGCGACAACTCGGCCCAGTCAATTCGCCCCACGACAATTCGTTCTCTGCGACAATTAGTCCCTACGACATTTCGTCCCATGACAACTCGTCGCGCGAAAACCCCAAACATGGCAACCATCGATAATCAGCTGTTGATAAGAAGTGTTATAAATAACTTACAAAGAAGAATGTTCACCACGATCTCTAGCCACGAACCCTGTGGGTCAAGTACGACGACGACATCACATCAACAAACTTACGAGTCCCTTTTAGATGAACTAAAAGTGTTGGAATGAGATCAGTGGCCAATTAATAAACCGGCAGGACTTGGCAAACAGGAAATTTAGAAGCTGTGTGGAAGATTTAATTTAAGCATTCCAAAAATAAAAAAAACGGCTACAGGGAGTTTGTGGAAAAACACACAAAGATAACAGAAAATTTAACACCTTTAATTAACTGCACAAATTTTGGTTTCAATTAGTTCAGCTGACTGCGAAAGAGGATTCAGTCTAATGAATCTTATCATTTACCCCCCCCCCCACCCCTACGAGACTGACAGTGCCCCACGTGTCAAGGTTAATGTTTATGAAATTGTGGGGCCCAAACTTGAGTGATTGGGATCCAGAACAATATGTGAAAACGTGGTTGCGAAAACACCGAACTGCAGATGACACCAGAACAACACAAGCAAAACTAACCAATTTGGAGGATTCTAATCCATTTGCTAAGTGTTTGTAACACATTACCACGTGGTTGTATCAAGATTGGACTGTTTCAGTAGGTAAAATAAAAGAGTTTGTACTATGAGATTTCGTTTATTAAATGTTTCTTATTCAGTTTCTAAATGTTAAACTTTTCAACTTTAATTGATAAAGTGTTTCATATTTTTGCCTATTCCTCACTTCACAGTTATTGGTATGACATACGGTAGAAATTGAAACGTTCCGGTACTGGAAAATTTACGAATGTCCCCTGCTCCTACCACGTGAAAACACTTTTGCGAAACGTTGCCTTGCTACCTTTTTACCATCTTTAAATATGGTAAAATATATATAATATAAAACATGAAGATATCAATGAATAGTAAACAATGGAATTAGCTGTATTTACCGATAAAATGTAGATAGAAGTTCCTCTTGTAGCCACTCAATTCCCAAGGTTATTACAAGACTTAATTAAATGCCTCTTCAATATATTTTATTCAATTAAGGGTTCAGTCGCCTGAACAAATTGTCGTTGTTGTTGTTGTTGTTCGTTGGCAGTGGAAATGACATTTTCCTTAGCATCCTGTTACGGAGTCGGTTTTCACTATACTGTATGCTAATTCTTCAAAGTTTAGTTGTTTCTTCCTGTCTTCTTGAAGGTGTAATCTGCTAGCATTATATTTTCTGTCAACTTGCTGTCCTCTTTCTGCATCACTTAGTTTATCCATGCACAAAGTTTTCTATTCATGGAACGTTATTATTTATACTCTATTGTTCTATTGACAGTGTGTATTTTTTTCTTTATATGGCATCCAACGGGTAACTGATAAAACAGATAGCAATAGAATCGTTCTCTTTTGTAAATTTGCATTGATTTTTTTTTAAATAATAAGCCCAATTTTTGTATTAGGTTGCAAGTTCACTAAGAAGTAATGTGGGAAAGGAATTAAATTTCTATAGAATTTTCCCTTAACAATTAAATTATATTTTTATGTCAGTGCAATTATTTGAAATAGTGATTATTTCTGATTGTTACATGCGCCCATAACAGTTTCTACCTATTTATCTATGCATATGTAATCTCGTAGAGAATCTATGAAATTATTTGCATTATATTTAAACATACACAACTACCTATTAGTGGTACGTTAATAAGAAAATGTCAGAATAAACTAAGCCAGCTAATTGATTTCATTGTGGTTCAATTATTACAGTATAATTTCAAGCATAAATTATACATGTTATACTTGTTTTAGATACACTATTCTTTAAATTATTATATTAGTCACTAATCGGTAAATTGTTACCGAAATGAATTTTACACGATAGTTTGAAAGAAACATTTTTGGTGTTAAAGAAATACTGAGTCAATAGGAAAATAACATCATACCTAGTGACGAACCTTTACATTCCTTGTCTTCGCAGCGCCCTAATACTACGGAACTTGAATTTATTTATGACCCTTTAGCATATTAGACTAGGATAAAATAGGGTAGATAATTTTGAAGGTCTCGCCCAAGGTCTTTCTTAAGATACCATCTCGGCATTTGCATAGTGCACCTCAGTCAAGATAGTCAACCGCGGAGTTCTAACCCATGTACCTACCTACTGCCGATTTGAAGTCCGTAACGTTAACTCCTGGACTACATGTGCTGAGTCTAACGCTACTAGAAGACATGTCTAAAATTTTACATGATTGTTGAGGAGGGAATACATAACGATAGTGACAAGCGCATAGCGTTAACATCTCGGCATTTACCTGATGAGACTTACGATAATCCAGGAAAACTATTTGAAGAGCCACTGCAAGGACTTATTGAGTAAATAAAGGAATTACATTCACCTTTTAGTAATAATATAACTTTGAAATCGCGAAGTTACCACCCATATAATTAATTTTATCTTATCTTTTTAAGTCTTGACAGGATGATTTTCTCATTTACTCATTACACAGAGCATGTGCATCGTCTTTACAAGTGACTATAATTCAAAGATGTAATCCAAAATTTTAGGTGGGTATTCGCTCGTTGTAACGAAACATTTCGCATACTATCCCATATACCTACGTATTTCATAAATCTTAGGTGGGTATACATACGGTGATGCCTAAAATATTGAGGTGGGTATATGCCGTATTCCCGCGTATATCCTACATTATTCCCTGAATCTTGTCTTGTATTTTCTGTTGTTATAGTATTATCAATCATTCTCGTTAATAGTAGAATCATGTTTTCACGCCGAATACATCTTTTCATAGTTGTAGATATCCACACATATTTGGTAATAACAACGAGGATTGAGACGTTTGACAAATCTTGCGTTTTTTACTTTTTTTAAGCATTGATGCTGTCACCTCTTTTCTACGATTTAAGGTAGTAAAAGATATGTATATTTACTGCAACCGTAGGTATAATAGATATTGAATTTTTATTCCACACAAGTTTCGTATAAGCAACGAGGAATAAGGGTTTTGAGAATGCTGGCGTTAGTTTTCTTTTGGAGTGGTGAAGCTCTGAGCTATGACCACATTAATGTTGCCGTGATCGAATATTTTGCTCAGTATTTGCGCTGGTTTTGGGATCCTCGACAAATATCTTCCATAACTAAGGTAATAAGTAATGGCTGCAACGTGGGAGCAACAGCCAACTGTTCAAACATTTGCACAGTCGCAACAGTACCTAGTGACACTTTTGTAACCTTCAGTGTTTGGTACGTATTCGATGAAGCATTTGTATGTCTTGCTTTGCGAATGTCTTGACTGCGCTGTTGTTTCCAATACATTGTCGTTGTCTTTAACATACTGCATACTAATATTACCACTTGCATCCAACATTTCATCCAAATCGCATATCGCCTGTTTATACGTATTGGAAGGATCCACAGAACAATCGTTTCAAATCCTTTTCGGTCATTCGAGAAAAGTCCTCCATATCCTGTGAAGAAATAGATGTAAAAGGAAGTTTTCTTGTTAGCAATTTCTTCTGTTCAACAAAGGCTGCTAGGGTGTTTTCGGTTTCTGAATTCTTCTTAGATTTCATGATTGCGGTGATTGCTGAGTCCTGAGTGATCTTTATTTGGTGTCAAACGTTTGCAGAATTTATTATGTAGAAAACTAGCAATTGTATAGAACGAGCCTATATTAACTATCATTTTGTTGTCAAATATGTTATCTAACATACGATACTTTTCTTTCATCACGCCATGTGGAGCTTCAACCGCCCAACGAATTCTTGTAACAAACCTACTTTCATTTGCTTCTTCAGTTGACAATTGCGATTTCTTTACCTTTGAATGCAAGCATAAGAACTTCATAACTTTTCTCCTCAATGTAAGTTTTCACGTCTCTGAATCCTCGATCCACAACAAAAATCTCTGCAGGTTGAAGTAATGAAGAGAGACCAACTTGATCAATAATATTGCGCATTATTGTTGGGTCATTTTGTTTCGCATAGTATGGCCCCGCCATGTTAATGATGTACCCATCAGTTGCACAAATGGTGAAGGGTTTACAGAGAGGTTTCTTCTTCTGAACGGAGACTTTCTTTAATACTCATTGTTTTTACTTTTCTGATGATACGCGTCTGTCCCATCACATATAATAATTACTTTGTCTGCAACATCTTTATACAGCGTTTTGACAATTGGTGAGGTACGACTTGAAATAAATTTTTCCCTTGTAAGCACTGAGTAGCCAAAATGGACAGGTAAAATATATTTTTCGAAGGAAGAAACTACTTGCTGTGTATAATGAGACAATGTCTGCTCGTCTTTTAGTCCTAAAATTGATGATATCAGTTTATTAGAATTACCAGTCCTCTACTTGAATAAAAACACTTTCAGTGCTTGTACTATGGTTCGATTATCTGAATCACGCATTGACTTCAGCAGTTCTTGGATCTCCATAATATTTTCCCAGCTTAAGCCAGTAAAAACACGGAGTTTCACCTTTGAAATCTGAAAGTTTCCTATCTTATCTAATAATGGTTTATCGCATTCCGCATACAACTTCTGTATGTTGTAGCTCAATTCACACGGTCAGATTGTGCTCCAATTCGAATACGTCTTGTGGTGAGGTATAGCATACGCGCTACCTGAGGAACCACTATGAGATTAACATTAGCAGCATCACAAATGCAGCAATGCCTATGAGCAGATATGGTTTTTTTCAGCTCGATTGCTACACATTCAACGTCTTTAGAAACTGATAGATTCACTTCAAAAGATGGATCTTCAATGTTTGATTGAGAACAAGATAATAGAGAACTTGATTCAACTACCTGGGAGGTCGTATCTAATCTGCGTTTTTTATACTTCAACACGCGACAGTTACCACAAATAATGTTTCCAACGTAGGTTTGTTCATTGATAATTCAGTTGGAGAAAATTCAGCTCTGTCTGCTGCTGATGGAATACATTTACGTGTGTCAGAGGATTTTCTTATGCATTTGGTGCAAATGAAGCACTTAGAATCATTTGTTTTAGAATTCTTCTTACCCAATTTGATTATTACATCAGCAGTCAACACAATTCACCCAACAAATACAAATACTCAAAATATTAATTAACTCACTAGTAGGTAGGCCTACGTAGGTTCACTGTTTACAAAAACACAAAACAACGTAGCAAGTCATAAGAACACAGACTCTTCAAGAACAGACTCTTGTAGGAGTGAAAATCCAATGAGCAAATACAAATAACCGTCAAACTCCATCTTCAAACAATGACAAAAGAATTCGTAACGACTGCAAGTGAACTAGCAGAGGACTAACTAGCACGTAGCATAATGCGCTTCAAGACTGCGGAAGGAACGAGAATTTTCGTCGCTAATATATTCACGTGATTTATTCGCTGACAGTATTTCTTTTTCCGCAATAAATCGCTCGCTTTAGCGTTGTTTTTATTTTAGTATTATTATTACAGGGAAGGTAGTATTTTAATCATTTTATTGAAGCGCTGGTTGTCGGATTTCGTAGCACAATTGCCTAGTACGTGCATTTAGTATCCAGATGATCACAAGTTCTGCTCCCCTTATGACTATTTTTTTTTAAATAATTACAGTCTTTTACGTTATATTAATTCATATACTATGCACACAATATGTTAACTGTTACATATTATTTACTATACATAATTACAAATTCCTTACATTCTTTTGTATATCGTGGTGCCATCTATTGGCATAGTATGTTTCTGTAATAGATAATTATACTTATTCCCACACCCAGTGATGCATTCGGAACTGTTTTAATATAGGTATATTCCAGGCTCGGTTGCGGGTGGAGGGGGTGTCTGGGGACATAGCTGCCCAGTACGCGGAAGTAGTTTCCTTACATTACTCTATTTAACGCTAATTCTTACGCAAACATGTGATCATAACATAGACGAATTATATGTACTTTTATCTTGAAATGCGTTGGTTCCACGAAATGCTAGCAGATAGGGCCTACGTATTAATGGTAACAAATACAGTGTTCAGTGTAATCACGGTGCAAAGGTGAAAGTTCAAATTCACACAATAACCATGGTTCATTTTTGTTTGTTTGTTTAATGAGACATGAGCATATGAATATCAACAATTTCACTCTGGCCCAAACTGAGGTGGGGCGCCATAGGCTAATAAATGGGGCCTCAGATATTTTGGATCTTTTCGGGTGTGATTTGTAATTCTTTCATGTAGCAAATGTGTAACATATAGAATCCGTTACATCAATAGCCGTTATGTTTGAAACTGTTCCCTTATAGGCCTAAGTGAGGTATAGTTGATTTTGGCCAATTTTGACGATGGTGCACCCGTGATAAAATATTGGAAAAATGATATGTTATTCTAGGCTTAAAGAGACATCTAAAACTATCGTATTTTTTCGTAATTGTGCTCGAAGACTTTCATAGGTCAAAAGGCGCTCAACATATTGAATCGGATTTTTTGAGCGGGCGAAATGGTGGAGGAAGCTGATTTCTTTTTTCAGAAGAAACCAGGTTTATGCATAAGTAGTTTCCGGTTTACCTAAGAGATGGCGCCAGCAATAAGTACGCAGCGTATTCATTTGCACATACGTCATTTTGTTCGTCTGACATTAAACTACAAACACACACAAGTTGAGTCCGCCAAACACTAGCGTCTTTGTTTTATCGTTCAGTGATCATGTCGAAGTTTGTGCCTGAAAAAGAACATTTGCGGCACGCATTGCTTTTCTTATTTAATCAAAAGAAAAAGGCTGTTGAAAGTCATCGTGTGCTGGTAGAAACGTATGGTGAACACGCTCCATCGATTAGAACATGTGAGACATGGTTTCGACAATTTAAAAGTGGTGATTTCGATGTGAAAGACAGTGCGCGCTCTAGTAGACCACAAAAGTGCGAAAACGAGCAATTGCAGGTGTTATTGGAGGATGACCCAACTCAAACTCAACAGCAATTGGCAAAAGCATTAAATGTGTCACAAGAAACAATCAGCAGACGTTTACGAGCAATGGGGAAGGTCAATGAACTGGGTAAATGGGTCCCACACGATTTGAATGAATGTCAAATGGAAAATCGCAAAATCACTTGTGAAATGCTACTTCAACGCCTTTTTGTATCGAATTGTGACGGGTGACGAAAAATGGATTTATTTTGAAACCCCGAAGTGGAAAAAATCGTGGCTTTCACCTGGCGAAGCCGTTCCTTCAACACCAAGGCCAAATCGCTTCGGTAAGAAGACCATGCTTTGCGTCTGGTGGGACCAGAGCGGTATTGTGTATTATGAACTCTTGAAGTCCGGCGAAACCGTTAATGCACAACGCTATCGCAAACAAATGATTAATTTAAATCATGCATTGATCGAAAGACGACTAGAATGGGCCTGAAGACATTGCAAAGTGATTGTGTTACACGACAATGCTCCGTCTCACACAGCAAAACCAGTGAAAGACATCTTGAAATCGCTTGGATGGGACATCCTTCCGCACCCGCCGTACTCCCCAGACCTGGCGCCATCTGACTATCACCTCTTCGCATCAATGGGGCACCCGCTCGCAAAGCAGCACTTCAGCAATTTCGAAGAGGTTGGAAAATGGCTCGACGAATGGTTTGCCGCAAAAGACAAGCAGTTTTTCTGGCATGGTATGCATCAGTTACCTGAAAGATGGGCGAAATGTGTAGAAGCCGATGGCCAATATTTTGAATAAAACAAAATTAATTTCCCTTGAAAATTTCTTTACCACAAAAACGGGCAAAAACTTATGCATACATCTGGTATACATACATCTAAGTTTGAAAAAAAAAATCTATAGAACCAATGATGAGGAAAAATTAAAAAACACTTTTCAGATTTTGCGTCATTACTCAAGAACCAATCAGAGTTGAGATCTGAAAACTTGAGGGACTAATGTATCTTGGGGGTACCTACATACTACGCAATTGTCGTCCCAAGATTCTTCTGGGGCCATTTCACTATGCCCTTTAAAAATAATATAAGAATGTAGCTCTTGGTCTAAAGTGTTGTACACGTAAGAATTGTCAACGTGGTCACCAAAGGCTACTTATTCTGGGAAATGGAATTTCTTCTTCAAATATGTAATGCCAATTTGAGCTCAGACTTAATATTTACGGATAGTCCTCGATATCCGAAAATAATGGGTTTGGATACCAGGGCAAGGCACTGGTAGTGTAGTCATTTTATGAAAATTAGGTATAAGAAAATCTTAAAATCATTAAACTTGGTATGCATATAGTATTTGCCCACCCAAGTAAAACATTGAATCTCCCCAAAAATCAAACTTGTGCTACAGGGGACATATTAGAAAATGGCGGCCAAATTTAAGTTTTTCTTTAATTTTCGCGGAAACTAAGCATCACATCGAATAACAAGCGGCGTGGCGAAGTATTTAAGGGACTTTCCCATACAAAGGAAAAGTTCAACTCCAATCACATACCAATGGTGACCACAATGCAATCAACTGCGAAGCCAAAACCGATCACCCCGCGGTTTGACTACAAAAGGGCAGACTGGGATAAGTTTCGAAATGAAGTTATTTCCAGATTACCAGCTCAAGCTATTCTAACAACATCAGATGAGTTAAAAGTAGCTGTCGCAACTCCGACATCTGCAATATACAAGAGCTAGTTAAAGCATATGCTCCATATAAGAAACCGCGCTCACCCACACTTGAATTTCCTCCAGACATCTTAGAATTAATTTAACTGCTCAACTGTCTGCGCAAGCAACTTATTCGTACCAGAAATAGAAATTCCAAGCCACATGTTAATCAGCTGCAAAGATTAATAAAAGAAAAATTCACAACGTTTTGCCGTAACAAGTGGGACGAAAAGATTTCTAAACTTAGCACTCCAAAGACCACTCCATTTGTAACTCAGACTAAGAACTTGACTAAACCATATACACCAACGTTTGTTCTTCAAAGTCACAATGGATTGGTGTACTCTCCTAAGGAGAAAGCAAAAGTATTTGCTGACTCATTGGAATCTTTATTCCAACCTTATCAGGACATTACAGATAGAGCTCATAAAGCTTCAGTTAATAAAAAAGTGCAGGAGACCCTGAACCAGGTTCCCACAACCAAACCTTTCACAGTAAAAAAGAAAGTAATTTTGGAAATTATTAAGTAATTGAAAATTGCGGAAATCACCTGGTCCAGACGAAACAGGAAATATTGTTAAAAAGTACCTCCCGGACGAGACTGTTATGACTCTAACTAATATGATATAATAAACAGTATATTTAAATTATGTTATTTCCCGCAATGTAGGAAACTTCCGAAAGTTATCAACATTCCCAAGCCTAATAAAGATCAGAAATTGCCGCAAAATGACCATCCAATTAGCCTCCTCAATTCGTTGGGTAAAATAACTGAAAAAGTAGGCTTCAAAAATGCATGTTTTCGTAGCAAACATAGCACAATTCACCAGATGGTTCGGGTTGTTGAATATATAACACACAATTTTGACAAAAATCGCTCAACAGGAACAGTATTCTTGGACATTGAGAAGGCATTCGATAGAGTATATCATACTGGATTAATACATAAACTAATTCATTATAAAGTAGCAGATTCACTCATAACTAACTAACTTACTCTATGGCTTATGGAACTCGCAAGTTCATCGCCGCAGTAACAAACGTTCGCCATTGAATTCTATCCTGGGCAATATCAAGCCAGTTATCATCACGAACACCTATTTCTCGAAGATCTCTTTTAATATTGTCCTCCCAACGACGTCTCCGTCTTCCCATCCGGCCTTCCAACTAGGATAGAATATAATCTTCGTTTTTCCCCATCCGAGCTACATGGCCCACCTTAGTCGTCGAGATTTCATTATTTTTACAACATCTGGTGAATCGTACAGTCCGTGGAGTTCTTCATTGTGCAGTCTCCTCCACTCTCCAGTCATCTCGTCGCGTTTCGGCCCGTATATCTTTCTCAAAACCTTATTTTCAAACACACGTAACTTATGTTCTTCTGCTAGGGTCGTACGCCAACTTTCGCAATCATAAAGTATTATCGCCAGAATAACCGTTCTGTATATTTTCAATTTTAATTTCCTTGATATTAATCGCGATGTTAGAAGTTTTTGGACTGAATAGAAACATGCGTTCCCCGATACTAAGCGACTTTTTATTTCTTCCGTGACCTCATTTTTGATTGTTACGTATGCTCCCAAGTATTTAAATTTGTTTACTTTCTCTATGACCTCATCCTTAATTCTTATGTTTTTATTTCCTTCATTCTCTGTGTTTCGGCTTGTTATCATGTATTTTGTTTTATGTATGTTTACCTATAGACCTATTTCATCGCACGCTTCTACTAAGACATCAGTGTTGCTTTGTAGTGCATCTGGGTAGTTCTCATAATAGGGGCAAAAATGATGTCCCTATTTAATAATTTTAAAATAACGAAGGTTTTATTGCGCTCAAATTAAAATATATGTGTGATACAGTCCCTTGAACAATATACTGCACAGATCTTGCTCACAATTTACTATTCGTAGAAAATTGATTGGTTCAAAATTTAAAACTAAATGGAGAATGTCATTAGCATGGATGTCCCTAACTACTTTTTCATTGTTTTTTGTCCTTATAATGTAACTGTTTTTATCCCTACATCTTTGGTTAGTAAGTGACAATACTCTATCGATGTTGAAATGTACTGAGCTCCAAACTTTGCTTCGAATCTTAATTTAATCATATTATATAAATTCTATAATATTTGTCCCTTATGTCTGCAGTCATTAGCATGGAGACATTTTAAAGCGATATCTCATTCGCGCGAAAGAGAAATGTGACCTGCCAACAGTGTGACTAGAACGCTTTTCGTGTACCATTTGTTGGCCAGTGCCGTTGGAGGGAAAATCGTCGCAGAAGCACGACATAACGAACTGTGTGTTTTAGTTTC
>JAGDQP010002925.1:0-99067 GCA_022664845.1 Lepisma saccharinum
ATTGGCATATATATATATATATATATATATATATATATATATATATATATATCACTTGCCAATGAAGTCACACAAACACAAGAGAAGTCAGAAAATTTTCAATTTGACAACGTTGCTTTATTTTTTTATGCGCAATCCTGTAAATTATGATAGCTTGTCAACCGCTTATCATATAAAACTGGAAAAGTGTGCGCAATTCCATTGCACCTGCAGGACTGACCGCTTTCATTGCCAGCTGCATTCCGTCTTCCGGGCTATGAGAACCTCCGAGGCTGTTTCCTTACTTGTACAATCATGTCACAAGAAAGGAAGGGTGCAGACATTTGACTCACCACGCTGTCTGCTAATGCTGGTGGTGATGATCAGCCCATCTATGTTCGTTCTCCAAATCGTAGACTCTCACGTCGGGGACCCTGGTGACCCCCCCCCTAATTGTCACAGAGTCATGATTGATACCTCCTTGGAAAGCTTATGGAACACAGATTCCAACGTAGTAACATTTATACCATTCCCGCCCTATTCGCAGAAGAAAAAAAAACTTTTAAAAATTAAAAAAATTGAAATTTGTGGGGGCCTGGCAACCAAGCCTTGCTGTCACCCTATATAGGGGTGGAAATGAAGCATATTTTTTTTCTACAAGAAATTTTTGTGAGTATGTGTGTGTTTCTAAGAAAATATAATTTTCCTGTTTCACTGAAAAGGAAAGAGTAGTGTGTTCGTTTTATGTAGGACTTATTTTCTAAAAAAAAAAAAAAAAAACCGTAATCTTCGAATTTGACATTTGCTCCCCCCATACACCACAGTATCACGTTATATGCACATCATTTTTTTACTATTGTCCGTAGAACATACAGCAACAGGAAATATGCTTCTAGACCAATTCAGTGAAAAGACGTCTTATATGGAACCGTCCTGAAAATATTTTGTAATTTACATACATACCATGTTTTATGAGTTTACCCCAGGGGGGAAGGATGACCATACAAAAACTGATTAAAAAACAAAAAAACACGAAATTCACCCTCTCCGCCGTGGTACCCCCCCCCCACATTCATAAAATGCAGATCGGCGGAAAGCTTAATCCTTCAGGAATACATTGATACCAAGATCATTTTGCTAGGTTAATTAGGGGATGAACTATTGAGGTTCAAAGCGCTGACGCAGCAGTTGTGTCAATAGGCGTTTAAAGTTTAAAGAAAGAATAGGTTATTCTTAGATTAAGTAAGTTATAGACACTGCAATAGAGTGTGGATGTATCCAATGTCAGTCCGCAACCAGGTAGACATAGCTTAAAATGAAATCTGAACATTCAATTCCACAGCTGACCAGTTGAGCAACATGAGTTCTCTACTTCATAGGGAAATCCCGCTGACGCTGTCGCACCACAGGCGGTTCAAGATCTGCTGCAGCCAAAGGTGCTTTATTATGTCGGCTTAGTAGTGGATGGGCAGTGACTTAGCATGTCGGCTTAGAGTCCGTAAAAACTGTTGAGATATCTTAAAAGTGTGGATTTGCATTTTGTCCAACCACCGTATTTATGAGTCACAATTTTAGTTTCGGACGTACTTTATGTTCGTTGTCTTGTCAAATGAGAAAGTTGTGCAAAGTTCTGTTGGAGTCATTCCATGTCAGATCGGGAACAAGATTGGTACGGGAAATTCTGTAGACGATGATGTAGGCTGATGCTAACGCGACTATCCGAGAAAAGTTTACGTACGACTTCCCGTTAAACTTGTACTTTAATGTTTTTGAAACAAAGTTTCTCTCTTCTTACATAAGAGGATTGGTATCAATCCGATCATCTAAATAAGTAATGTGTGAACCAACTAATCTTTTCTCTCAACAAGTTACTGCGTATATGTTCTGCGCATGTTATATTACCCCTCTTACTCCCCCTCCCCCTCTTGGTACCCTAGTATGATAGTTTTCGTTCGTGTCCGCGCTTTCATGATATACTCGAGAAGTATTTCCATTTTATGTGCACTTCTTATACATTAATTTTTAAATAGAAATCTTGCAAATAATGGGAGATTAATTCCTGGGTTTTTGCTGGTTGTTTGTTTGGGCGTGCTAGGGGTCCTGTTGCAGAGTGCGATTCGTCTCATCTCAATCATCACTTTTATACTCAACTAATAAATAAATAATAAATCAAAGGACGAAAGTGGCCTAAGTGGCCAGAAGTCCGGTCAGGGTGGCCCTGAAAGCCCTTGACAATTAACTAGTAGCAGCAGCATCATGCCAGTATTTGTGCCTAGCTTTTGAAGCGTGAAGATCGAGCTGTGGAATCTTATCTCCTGCTCTCGATCAACTTGGTGTTTTGACTAACTTATACATTGCGAAGAAAGAAGCTTTCCTTAGTGCTCTACCAACTTAGTGTTTGATTGACTGCTACGTTGCGAAGAAAGTTTATCTCTGTGCTAAAAAAATGTTTGACGAAGTCTTGGTGTTCGCTGTCATTAGAAATTTTGCTTTTCGATCCAAGATGTATAACGTTATTGATGACTTGCTTACTGTCCAGGAGCTTCGAGGGTATGACGATCCTACGATGGTACTCGAATGCTGGAACCAGTTATGTTACTACAAGGTGCTAGGATTTCAACCTCGTACAAGTGATCCGGAACTTTTGCTTCATTAACTGCATATTATTACTGGAATAACGAGGAAGCAGTTCTACAAGCCTATGTAAATTCCCAAGACATTTTAGACCTTGCAGATTATGGATTTTTTACTACTATGGAAAGCAAACAACTTGCTTGGGAGTATTATTACTTCAAAAAAATTGTAAGGATCTTCGCGACGTAATTGTAAGGATTATCGCGACGTAATCGTAACTATTGTACGTATTTTCTACTCAACCTCCTCCCTCCGGGGAGAGGGCTGATCCAGTAGTGGATCTAATATGGCTGTGATTTATTCTTCTTCTTAATATATACAAGCCCGAATTTAGGGTTCAAGGTTCCCTGGGCCCAGTAAATTTAGGCGCCTCCTATAATAAGTGACGCTAATAACAATGACTTGAAAATTTACCTCGCCCGTATTTCGGGTCCCGCCCTATGATATTATCTATACAGGTTTAAATTCGTCTCTCCGAGACCTTTTCAACGACCCCTCTAACACCATAGTCCTACTAATTGCTTTGTTGAAAATTGCCCTACCCCTTTTTTGGGGTCCGCCTCTGTGATCTCGATTATCTATACTGGTTTGAACTCGCCTCGCCGATACCTTTCCAGCGACATAACAACCAGCTTTCTAGTTCTAGTAGTTATTGAATTGAAACTTCTTTTTCAACGATCGCTAGGTGGACGTAGTTCCACCAAAGGCGGACAGATGACGTTGGGGCAGCCCAGACGCCAAGTTTGTACCAGCCTTGTTTTTTCCTTGCAGTGCTAAACTTACCGCGTAAAGTTTGTAATTCCAAACTTGCAGCAAACTTTGAAACATCAATCTGAAATTCCAAGTTTGTTACATTTAAACGAACTTTACACAGCAAGGTTAGCACTGCAAGGGAAAAACAAGGTTAGTACAAACTTGGCGTAAACTTGGGTTCTATCTGGGTACCAATCAATAGATTATATTTTAAAAATGTATTAATGTCTATTCGAACAAAGTAAACAAAATTGAACTAGTTATGTCATGAGTATGATACCAGAAATGTTACAAATGAGAATGTAGAAACCATTAGAACTAACAAAACATCAACACACCACCGAACTTACTATCTTGTACCAACAATTTACAATAAAACACCTATATACATTAGAAAATAATAAAAAACAAGCAGATTCAAAAACTTGTTTTAAGTTGGTTAGAAAGTGTAAATGACAATGATGTAGAAGTAATATTGTGTAAGCAAATTGTTACGGGTAACCAGACAACAACTAATGTTAATTCGAGAATAAGACTCATGCACAAGCTGAGGCTTCTGTGAGTCGAAATGTTATGTAACCTTGTAATGTACAAAAGTTAAATAAATTCCAAATTCAAACTATGTAGAATACCTTAGTTCTTATTTGCCCCTTAACTAATGCAGATAAATAAACAATTTCTCTCTATGGCAAATTGCATGCACTCAATACGGTACGGTAATATTTGTTGGAAATTTGGGTTTCTGTGCGATTTGCTTGCCAAGCTTGATTCTTTTTTTTTGCGCAGACTTCAGCTATTGGTGTGTAGAATTAGAAAACGTTGGGTGCTAATTTTTTCGCTTTCGTTTCCTCGTATTTTTTCAATATGGCGGCCAACATGGCAAACGGCAATTTCACATGGCCGGTAGTGTTCAGTCTTATGTATGTATTTTTTTTAAAAAAAACTCACTTCTTTTTAAAACACTATCTCTTTATTTAATATCGATATATCTTTGAAATTACACATTGTACAATTTTTAGAGCTCTCTCGGTTATTTCGATATTGATTTATAATTTGCGCAATTTGCTTGTATTATGTATCTTGCAGTTCTTTCTGTGGAATGGAATGAAATTGTGAATGACAAATAATTGCATCGCAAATAAAGGCCAGATTTGCAGTGGAAAGGAGCCACCATAATGCCATTATGCACGTCGTGTTCGTTAGGAAACTGTATGTGTAAGTAAAACGCAATATGGACCTACATGGCCATATTACGGACATTCGTTTCATGTTCGCAATTAATGCTCTATCGAAGTACATTTTGTTTGAAATATGCACAAGCATTAAACTTTCATTACTAGCTGCTGCTCCCAATAAACGCCCAAATCTGTCTCGAAAGTCCATATTTGTAGATAACAAATCAATGTCAACAGTGTAACTTGGGTCAGCAAGTATACACGGTTGCAGTTACCTGGAACAACTTTGAAGTTGCGAGAATTTTCACTACTACTGGTTTCCAGTTGCTTTAAATTGAGGTTTCCATGCGTATACTTCTTAACACGCTAACAGAAGCACCCAACCTTGCCTAGGAAACTTATCTTTAATAACATTACTTTTTAGCTTAAGATGGAAACAACTGAAGAATAATTCTACATGAAACTACCTGAGCTGAATGGAACCCGGAACGACATGCAGGATACGCAGGTTGCGCAACAAGGAGACAGGGAAGACAGAAGCGCAGGAGTAGAGTTGATCCCACCCAAAAGCCCGAGAAAATCCAACAGTGCCAAGGTGGGCCCCTCGTGATAAAACTATAAGCTGAGAGGTAAGCAGGAGTAATGTTTTAGGACACTGCGCAATTTGCTATGCAATCATCATCTTGCCCAGCACTACGAGTCCGAGATAAGGAGAGAATACGAAACAGCATACCCTGTATAAGACTCCAGAGACTTGACTAAAATTTGGTCCAGTTCATCAAAGCACAGACTAATTCCGAAGAGAATATAACAACTATAACACGGAGGGCAAAACTAAGTATCAACGAGGTTACCAACCAATATAAACCGTTAATACCGGAGTTGGTAGAAAAGTGGGAATCCGTCTTGGAGGACAGCAAGACCCACTTCAGTTCGAAGGTCAATAAGAAAGTGGTCTAGCATGCCAAGATTGTCGCGTTGCATTTCCTGACGAGGTTCTACAAGGAACCAAGACGACTTGAAAAAACGAGAAGCCTGTTCAGTAAAGGCAGAGAACAGCTCCAGAAGGACAAGCAAATACCAACACCCAGTCGCCTTATGAGAGACTTCCTAGAGCAGTGTTCGCAAACAATTTTCAAGTACGGACCAGTTTTATTGGTTAGTAGGTTCAATGCGCTACCCTGCGCCTACCCAAGGACAGGCCTCGAGGAACACCTGTGGTCCGCGGACCATAGATTGCGGAACGCTGCCCTAGAAAACCGTCTGGAAAGCATGAGAAACTGCAACAAATAAACAAGTGAAATAAAAGAAGTAGCAACGGAGAGACCAATAGTCTCCTCAAGTAACAGCCAAACGAAATATTTGGACAAATACTTAACACATTTTCTATATAATAATAATAATAAAAAAAAACTACCTCAGCCACAATGGCTAGAAGACATTTAAAATTTTCTGCAGAAAATCAGAAGCGTAAAAAGAATGGGTCATAAAAACATATTGTAAGCTATAGGCATAATAAACTTACAAACAAGCATAGGAACTGGAAGGGGACAGAACCAGTTTCAGTAAACTAAAACTCCAAATTCGAATGGCTAAAAAGTCTCCAGTGAGGAAACATTGGAGCCAATATCCAAACACTAGTAAAGATGGGCCTGGAGATTCTAATAAATAAGAACTAAAGATTGTTAAATGAAGTCGTAGGAATATTTGCTGTGACGATGAACATCTAAAACCTCATATAAAATGCTTAAACATTGATGCAGGAGTACTTGAGTGTCGAGCCAAACCAAAATTAATGTCTAAAGCCCCTCGTACACGATTCAATAAACATTGAATCAAATTCTTGAACAAGAAGTTGGATGAGCGCGTACACGATCCAACTGGTATAATCAAAGAGTTGTATCCAAGTAGTGTTGAAAGTGCTTGGATGGTGCTCGTACACGATTCAATAAGTTAAGCGGAAGTGTGATAGAGCCAAAAGCACGTGAGTCGATTTGTACTTTCTGCGTTGAAAGCAGGAACATGGAGTGAATGTTAAACATGATATGCGTCGCTTTTAATAAAATAATAACCTGATTAACGGCTGCGATTCCGTAGTTGGTGATGCCTCGAACATCGACTTTTTATTGCTTTATTTAAAACTCTTTTCAATCCTTATAAATTTCTATTTATTTCCGGTTACACGCACTTCTATAAACATCTAACGACAACTAACAATCCAAAGTGAAAATGCATATTTTATTATTATTTCGTTACATACGCACTCCAGTTGATCAAGATAGAGCCATGTGGAGGCATACTAATCGTGACACTTCGTGTCGGAATACATTTATTTGCGTTCATTACTACATGCAGATTGTAGGGATGCGGCGGTATATTAATAACATTGCGTCGTATTATGAATGACACGTTATTTGCTACAAAAATCATGGCCACAATGCTGAATAAGCAAAGGCGGGTTAAAGGAGGTTAGATTTTTTATTATATGCGATGCATGGTTTAACGCGCTCGCTCACCAACGTGGAAGCAGCCAAGTAGTTCCAAGTACTTTTCGCTATTCATGTACGGTTTAATGTGCTCGCTCACCAACGTGCAAGCAGCCAAGTAGTTCCAAGTACTTTTCGCTCTTTCATGCACGGTTTAACGTGCTCGCTCACCAGCGTGGAAGCAGAAAAGTAGTTTCAAGTACTATTCGCTATTTCATACACAAATTAATTTGCTCGCTCACCAACGTGGAAGCAGCCAAGTAGTTCCAAGTACTTTTCGCTATTTCATACACAAATTAATTTGCTCGCTCACCAGCGTGGAAGCAGCCAAGTAGTTCCAAGTACTTTTCGCTATTTCATGCACGGTTTAATGCTCGCTCACCAATGTGAAAGCAGCCAAGTAGTTCCAAGTACTTTTCGCTATTTCATGCACGGTTTAATGTGCTCGCTCACCAGCGTGGAAGCAGCCAAGTAGTTTCAAGTACTTTTCGCTGTTTCATGCATAGTTTACTGCTCGCTCACCAATGTGGAAGCAGCCAAGTAGTTCCAAGTACTTTTCGCTATTTCATGCACAAATTAATGTGCTCGCTCACCAACGTGGAAGCAGCCAAGAAGTTCCAAGTACTTTTCGCTTTTTCACTCTAATTTAATACTTCCATGACTCGAAACTTTGTTATATTTTAAGTTACAGCCCTTCCACACACGTTGGAAAAGATTACATTTTTTCATGCCCTAAAGTAAAGTGTACCCAGATACTTCTATGTTTAGCAGCTTTGAACATCCTACATACAGTAAATAAAAACTCGACCTTTCCACATAAATTATGAGCAACTCAGTGGTACTTTAAATATTAATATCCTACTGCTTCTAAATACAATACGAACTTTATTAGGAATTATAGTAAACCGTCTGTATCAATTTCTATTGCAATAGTGATTGTACAAAAGCTACAGAAGAAACATCAGGTACACTTTACCTCAGCAAGATGCGATGGAATTTCTTGCAGCGATACTTTATTTATTTTATTTTGATTTTCTGATAATATCTTTATTTCGCATCATAAAAACAATGCTTTAAAAATTCCCTGCTCCATGTTAACATCTTAATTTTTAGCATTCCGGAAGCACTGTTATCACGTGTTCAAGTCACCAGCGATGTGATTGGTAGATCAGTGCGTTGAATTCAATAAAAATAGGACAGGTTCAAAATAGGACGAATTGGATGAGAAGACTTGAATTCAAGAGATTTCCTGTGTGGAGTCTCTGACTCGTGACGTCATTTTCATCCAATTGCTTGTTCAACGCTCTTATTCAAGCTTTATTGAATCGTGTACGAGGGGCTTTAGAGGTTAACGAAGAGAACAAAACGGACGTATATAATAAGCTTACTTCCAGACATTAATCTTTACTTTATATGCAGACTCGGCACACCCAACTGCTTAACGACTCCCTGATTAAGAGCCAGCATTACGTCTGAAATGAATTATAGATAATGAAAAGTGACTTGAGAAAAGATTAAAAGAATTACTAAGAGCGTTTCTTTCTAGAGATTATAAGAGGAAAACGGTATAACAATTAATAAAAGAACCTTCGAAACCGGTAGGCCAAGAGAAGAACAGAATGTGAAAACAGATCTATTTTCTCATAAAATTATTACCCCAACTATAACAACAAACTGAACCAGAACTTCTGGCAAAGGATCAAGAGAGAATATAGTCGAGAAAATGGTGGGTGAAGATACTACAAGACCCATCGCTGATCCCGTGTAAGACATAAAATTTGAAACATCTAACACAAAAAGCTCTCACCCAAAACGATTGACTACGATACAAGATTTCAATCAAACGAAATCTAATGCACGAAAACTAAATTAAAAACATACCAAAATACATGAGCAAAAGTAAATCAATAAACTTGAAAGCGGCTGTTAGGACGACCAAAATCTGAGGAAAACCACGAGATAAAAAGTTGAGAGACAAAAGAAAATGAAAACTACCATGTTAATCAATTGAAGAACGGTGTTACAGAGTTCAGAGCAATACTACACCATCAAGAAAACCAGAAAGAACTGATCCTAAAACCTCACAACCCAGGGGTGCAACTTGACGGTGACTAGTGTATCAGAGGCCAAGCAACAGTACTGGGACATAAGCGGGAGGGAGACCCTAAATAGAAACATTCAAATATAGACAGAACTCGAATAAAAAAAAATAAACACTAAAACCAAATCAAGGGACCAAACTAGATCTGTAACAGAAATTCTCGAAATTGATAAAATCATGGAGAAATCCATAAATGGACTCATCGAAACTCACTAGGCGAAAGGTGTGCACATAATATACACATCCAACTAAAAACAGACAAAAGCGGTATTTTATAGTCGTCTATAGAGTAATTTAACAGTTAGTGCGAGATGCACACGAGGGCTATTTTTTAAAATAAGATCCGATTTTCAATAGAAAAAAAAAAAAAAAAAAACTAGTCAAGATAGTGCCATACATTTTTGGTTATTTTCTCTGTATACATTAAGCTAATTTTCGACATAGTTACCATGTTTGTTTAAACATTTATCATAGCGTTCGACAAGTTTTTGTATGCCCACGCCTGTGACCGCATTTTGGTTCGATTTTTGACAGCAAGACACGTGTTAGTAGTGGCAATTCATTGCCAGATATGTGAGGTGTACGGCCCGAATGCAATGAGAGACAACAAGGTGCGTAAATGGGTGCGATCGTTCAAGAACGGGCGGGACAATGTTCATGAGGAACCGCGATCGGGCCGACCTTCGAGTTGGTGCGTGCAGTTGACGCAAAAATCCATGAAAACTGGCATTTCACCATTTCCACGTTGTCACTGGAATTTCCTGACACATCTAGCCGGTCAGCGGTCTGACACCGATGAAGAAGTGAAAACAACGGTTGAAGATTGGCTTGTCACAGGCGAGTGATTTCTACGATATGGGCATACAAAAACTTGTCAAACGCTATGATAAATGTTTTAAAAAAAAAAAAAAAAAAAAAAACATGGTAATTATGTAGAAAAATAGCTTAATGTGTACAGAGGAAATAATAAAAAATGTATGGCACTATCTATAATATTGACATTCGGACCTTATAAATAAGGACCTTATAAAAATAACCCTCGTATATATAATATGCACATAGTTCACACACACCCATTCATAAAACAGATAAGGACTTAAGCTTCTAAATAGTAAGCAAAAACGGAAAACTAACAGCCAGACAAGTAGAAAACCCATATATACAAACGGGATATTTAGCCAATGTTAATCCACTACACGATAAAAACTTTGGTATGTATACTTGGTCCAGTTTAGTGACTAATGACTTCGGTCCGTCACGATTCCATTAGCTGTTAAATTTCTAAATTCTACAAACAACCACGCTCCAGCCGGGATTAGAATCCAGAACCTTGGAGACGTTGGCGGGATGAAAAAAAAAGACAAACTCACGACTAAAGCGGTTGGCAAAACTCCACCCTTAAAAGAACAGAGAATCTACAACTGATGTGAATGGCAACGTTCGGGCTACATGCCTCACCTCACACTGTGAAATATTAAGAAACGTATTGCAAGATCTTCGGATCATGAGAGTATATTTGGGAAATTAGAGAGAGTAAAAATTTCTTTAGAATTGTTTACATTAGGCTAAAGCGGGCACGCGAAATTGGTGTCCGCCACATTGAAAAAAATACGTGAGAACGAAAGCATAAAATTTGGCACCCAACTTTTTCTGAATCTGCTCACGGAATACCTGAAAAACGTGTGAGAGAGAGAGAGAAAAAAAGTCAAACTTAGCAAGCAAATCGCACGGAAGCAAATTCCACCGTTAAAGACTTCAAACCCATATCATTCATCCAGATTGCACGGGCGGTTCCAGAGATGAGGGAAGGGGATTTATATCTTTGGAACTAGTTAATGGTGCGTCATTGGAAAGCTCTCGGAAAGACAAGATCAAACCCGTATCATTCATCCAGATTGCAGGGGTGGATCCCAAGTTTAGGAAGGGGATTTGCAACTTTGGAACTAGCAGGGTTAAAAAAGTGGTTGTGGCGTCTTTGGAAAGGTCTCGACAACACGAGTTCAAAGCCGAATTATTTCTCCAGTTAGCAAGGGCGGTTTCAGAGTTTCGGGGTGGAGGCTTTTTCAACTTTGGAACTGCTGGGGCTAGAAAAGTAGTTAATGTGTCGTTGAAAAGGTCTCGCTGCAATTTCTCGAATGTAACAATGATCATATAAGTAGGAAGCTCGCTGCTGAAGCCTGGCGGTAGCTTATGTGCACAGTTCCTCGACAGAACGACGACTCGCTTGTTTTTAATACTATGCTTTTTAAGTATGCTTTATTATTCTGTCACGATTGGTAGTTTCCATATCCTTAGACGACCTGAAGCACATCAAAGGTAAAAACAAATGTTTTAATTTCTCAAATTAAATAATTGTAGTTGAATTAAATAAATTGATTATTCAACGTAGATATCCTGCACTGAATGAAATTATTGACTCTGTGGAGGGTACCTGAACTTTCCAAGAAGCAAATAAGGGCAGAAATAAAGTGTTCAAGCTCTAATGCCAAGATGTCAGGATGTTTCCAACATCACAAGACCGACGGGAAGTCTTCCAGAAATTGTGAATTTTATTTTAAGGTCTTTAGGCAACTTTGGTCAGGCAGTATGGATGATGATGACGTATGGTGGTAATGATGAAAGTGGAGGAAAACTGGAGAACGTCGAGGAAACCTTGACACAGTGTTTCTCCACCAGAAAGCCCACATGGGATCATCTGGGATTGAACCGAAGACTCCAAGCACCAGAAATGAGAGCTTTATCATTGAGGCACGTTTCAAAGGCGTGCGAAGAATAACTTGGCGAACCGTAACTGGGAACGGGGTCCATCTTTCGCTAGGTCATGATCCAGTGACATTTTGGACTGGAGAAAAACATTATATGGACAGCTTGTCATATTTCCGTTACCTTTTAACCAAACAAAACTGGAGGGAAGTAGTTATTCAAAAGGATGTTAACGTAGCTTGGAAATGTTTTCTTGATACCTTTTGTTATTACCTTAATGTGGCATTTCCCGTTGTAAAATGTACAGTAACGGAAAAACCCAAACCTTGGATAACGAACGGCATAAGGATATGAAGTCAAAAATTAAGATTTCTAAACATGCAAAGGAAAATAAATAACCTATCAATAGAGTCCGAAAGCTATTACAAGAAATATAATAAAATATATAAGAGGGTATTGAAAGCAGCAAAAAAACTACACAATGACAGAATTCTCAAACACACAGATAACAAACCAAAAGCGTTGTGGAATCTAGTACGCAATGAACTAAATATTAACAGAAACAAACAAATAGATAATCTCGAAATATGTCACAATGATACAGTCGTACAAGACCCCAGTTCAATAGCGGATATATTTAATAATCACTACGTTAATTTGTCACGAAAATACACAGACGATCCCCTAAGATCTAGATTGAAAACCGTGCCTAATGGTTGCCACAATACTATGTTTTTACTCCCAGTTAATGTTAGTGAAGTAACAAAAGTAGTGAGAAAAATGAAAAACACATTGTCATCAGGTATTTATGACATACCACCAAGTATTATAAAGGATAACATTGAACTAATTTCGGATCCCTTAACCGCACTTATCAATCTGTCGTTTGCTGAAGGCATATTTCCGGATGCACTAAAAATAGCAAAAGTAAAGCCTATATATAAGAAAGGAGACAAAAAAAATATAGAGAACTATAGACCTATATCACTTCTTCCTACCTTCTCAAAAATTGTCGAAATGACAATGAGTGTGCGTTTGACATCATTCCTCCAAAGAAACAACTTGATTACAAATGACCAACATGGCTTCTTGAAAGGTAAATCAACAGAAACAGCTATCTATGATTTCATGGAGACAGTACGCGAAAATTTGGATAAGAAAGATAATTGTATAGGTGTTTTTCTTGATCTCTCTAAAGCATTTGATTTAGTACCACATACAGAATTACTCTCAAAACTACAGAACTATGGAATAAGAGGGATCGCCTATAATTGGTTTTGCACCTACTTACTAAACCGTAAGCAAACAGTGGAAATAACACATTATAACAAGGAAAATAACAAAATCTCTCAGCACTTATCGGAAAGGCGATCAATTTCCTGTGGAGTACCGCAAGGTTCAGTCTTAGGACCACTTTTATTCCTGATATATATTAACGATCTCCCCTATATGATTCAGCCAACTAAAACCACACTGTACGCGGACGACACAAATATAATATTGAAAGCTAATAATCATGAAATAATCAAAGACAACTTGAATGAGACTATGTCAAAACTGACTAACTGGGTCAGAGTAAATAGAGTAAAAGTTAATGGTGAAAAGACACAAATAATAAATTTCCACCACTCGCGTAACAAACACGCGCAACCAACAATGATTAGAATTGCAAACGAGGCAATAGAATTCGTAAAATCAACTAAGTTTTTGGGTCTATGGATACAAGAAAACCTATCCTGGGATAAGCACATATCAGAACTTAGCAAAAAACTAAACCGTGTTCAGTAGGCAATTCTGGTTCTTAGAAATGTACTCAACGGGTCTACCTTAAGAATGATCTACTTCAGTTTATTTCAGCCGCACCTAATGTACGGCATTATATTTTGGGGCAATGCAAGCAAAGCCAATATCATATTTAAAATACAAAAGCGAGTTATTAGAATCATGACACGTGCTAAACCTAGAGAACATTGCAGGCCAATCTTGAAAAAGCTCTGTACACTTCCACTACCTTGCCAGTACATACTTAACATACTTGTATTCTAAGAAACACCTAGAAGTTACGCTTAATTGTGTAGGGGACCAACACAGTTACTCACTCCACTAGAAATAAATACAATTTCTCTTTAGTGGAACATCGTACTGTCTTGTATGAAAAGGGATGCAAATACACTGGTATTGTTTTGTATAATAAACTTCCTAGCTATATAAAGGCTCGAAACCCTCTTAATCAATTCAGAAAAGAACTACAGTCATTTTTATTACATCATTGTTTTTACTCAATAAAGGAGTACATGGAGTGTTAAGTAATTTTTTTTTTTTTTGGAAACGTTGAATTATAAAGAGATATGCAAAAAAGATAAATACTGAAAATGTAACTATTGCAATGTATTAATTAGTAACAGAAGTGTTATACACTACAATTCCTGTATATATTATGTAATTATTCATTTATTTTAAATATTTTCTACATTCTTTTTGATGTCTTGTAGCATCCTAGTTTCTATTATATTTTTTCGTTCATCTATGTATAATTCTGTTATAATTACTGACATGTTCTATACCATTGTACATAATTGTATGTTTATGGTCAACAGAATGAAATAAAAATCTAATCTAATCTAATCTTGCTATCTTCTTAAGCAATCAATCTGAGGGCGCCATTCTAAACTTTGCCGATTCAACTTCGGATCGAAGGAATTGGTGAACGCGTGACCAGAAAGCGTCCTTTTCTCGTGTCCACTGCTGCCCACAATGTTGAATTAACGTTTTATAAACGTTGAATTTTGACGTTGTATTCAGTGACGTTGAATTATATATATTATCAACGTAATTTAATAAACGTTTAAAGAGTGACCAGTATTAAACGTTGAATTTAAATTGTGCTGTTAAACCTTCTAAAATGGTGGAAAGCACAACGTTGATTAAATATTGAATGTTTGTGAGTTTTCCTAATCTATAGAAACAATTTCCAGTGATAGTTTTATGCTTAAACATCACTAGGTGTTATATAATTTTTTTTCTTGATGGAAATGCACTTCTATTTGACATTCATACAATGCCTACGCTATGCGTTTGTATTTTGTTCTCTCATGAAAACCGGGAAAGGCAGGACTTCGGCGCACCGGGAGATCGAAATGACAGGAGGAAATCAGAAATAAGTTGCTCAGATGATTTTTTTTTTGTATATTCTTCGTAGAATATGTTGTCTCATCTTGTTAAAAGCAATTAATGTGGTACTGACAATTCTCAGACTTACTGAATGAATCAAACAATGCCGAGGTAACCTAATTCTGTTTTGAAAATGTATAAATTTTTATTCTGTTCAGATACTTCTTATAGATAAGAGCATATTGTATGTATGTAACTATATACAATTAAAGAAGACAACTTGTATTTTAGTCTGAGTTGTTATAAAGTAAAGAGTTAAAGAAAATTTGTTTTTTTCTCGCATTATTTAAATTGCATTCTGAATATTTATTTATTTTACATACATTTTTATATACATTATCGCTCAGACGTGCTATTTCTTAATAAGTTATGTTGATACGTACTCAAGTATTATTTGTCCTCAGTTTTTATTGATCCTTCAATTAGTGGTTTCCGTCATTACCATGTTGAGGGGTTTGTTAGACGTGGAAGTGAGTTGTTGGAATTACGCATTTAGGTCCTTAATGTTGTGGGCGAAGGCTCTTGTCTTCATTTCAATTCCCACACTGTTATGTCGGGTTACGTGTGCAAAAAAACCTATGGCGCAATTGCCCATGAAGGGCCAAAGCCTGCAACGCGGGTTTTTGCGGGGTCACGTAGTCAGCGCAGGGATGTTTTCAGCCACTTTGAGTGGCTTTTGCTACCGGTTTACTCTCTCCCCCCCCCAAAACCTGTAGGTTTCATTCTCAGAAGCTCAAGAGCCCGTTTACGATGTTAATAATTCAAACGATCAGAGAATAATATACGACTTGTATGTTTACCGTATACTATGAATATTTGCTCCACAGATGGCAGTAGCGTACGTACATTCAACTGAATTGAACCCCGTGTTTATTTATTTATTATTATTATTTTTTTTTTTTTGCTATTATTCCATAAATTATATGGAGTAACCAATATCCAGTCCTGTCTTTCTCGATTAATTATATGGAACGCAAAGACATTTTCATTACCATATTACCACCATTCCGGACGCCAGGAAAAATTTCGGAAAAATAGGACACCTGCTTTAGGGGAAAATATACATAAAACAAAGATCAAAATATAAAATCTAACTAGCTGTATTTCCAACAATGCTGATACATTATAAAATATATGGATGTATATAACACACGGATATATTCTTTTGCATACAAAATATAATATATGTATATATGTACACGCATTATATTGACTCTTCCCTTAGTACTCTAGGAATAAATCACAATACTTCATCTATTTTCCTCAGAGTTCATGTGACGAGAGCAAATGGACAACATTCTTTGGCTAATACACAATTTATAAGGATTTTATTCTACAGTAATCGTCATAAATTATTGTTTCCAGTTATTTCTGATATGAAATATGACTAACAATAACTAGAACAGAAATTCATTAAAGAAAAAAAAGTGTACTTTTTCCATTACCTCTTAACCCTGGAATCAAGTTTGTGCTTTCCACGGAATTCCAAGATTTATTGAAAACCAAAGAGGAGGTAATACCCAATATTCAAGACTAAAGAATGTATCAGCTTTCTTCATATTGCACATTATTATAATGAAACACAATAACCGTAAGACTAGCTAGCAATGGTGTAAGAAACAGATCAGCCATCATCACTTGAGCAAGGAGAATTACAAACATGCAAATTTAATACGAATTGCAGTTAGGTACAGGATGCCTTTAGTTGTGTAGACTTATCCAAATGCACCATCCTAATAAAACAATGCTTTTAAAGTGAACACACTTGTACCAGTACCATTAGATAATTTGTCGTCTGTAAAAATAACTCGCTTTCAAAGTACTTTAATTTTTAATAGTTAATCTATTTACATATCTATGTCTTCTTTAGTCTTAGGTACTAGAATTTATTTCCATTTAAATAACATTCAGTTCTCTGTTCACAATGTCTTACCATGAGACTGGAAGTGAAGAAAATTCCCTTTCCATTTTGTTACTGAACAAGTCTTCACATTCAACCAATGCACTTGGAAGTCACAGTCAACCACATTTTCGAAAGGAATACAGAAAGTCTCTTGAGAGTTACTCAACGAGAAATGAATCACATATTGTACGAAATAAAGAGTGTACACCAGTGATTTTGAACCTTCTTCCAATAGCGGCACACTACTATATCATACGAGGGACGTATCATCATCATGATTTACAATTTTCAATGTACCAGGTCCTGTGTCCAGCGCCGATTGCTGATTTATGCATATCACAATGAACCTAATACATTTGTCTCTTTACAGGTGGCAGCATTGATCTGATCGTCGAAATCCATAGCCAAGACAGTGTAGTTATCTCAATACCGTAAGAACGACTTCGCAAAGCATGGAAATAGGTGTATCAACTATCGACAATCACAGAAGGCTTGTCAGTGTGTGTGATGAACATGCAACATCTCGGAAAACTGTTTAAAACTGAATGGATAGCTGGAAACGTGGTCGCACATCGACTGCGAAGGGAACCGGTTTTCAGAAAAGTGAGTGTGACATCACCCTTGTGGAAAACCTGATTCTGAAGAACAAGAACAGGCATATCACATTTTCCGAACTGGCGGTGGGAAATGATACGCCTGTTCTTCAATATCAGGTTTTCCACAATAGTAATGTCACACTCACTTTTCTGCCAGAACTGGTCCCCTTCGCGGCCGATGTGCGACCACGTTTCCAGCGATCCATTCAGCTTTAAACAGTTTTCCGAGATGTTGCATGTTCATCACACACACTGACAAGCCTTCTGTGATTGTCCATCGTTGATACACCTCTTCCCGTGACACACTGAAAATTTTTAATTCATTACAGTACGTCCCTCGTACTTTTTGGAGTGATTTTGCAATTCCATTTCCTATAATAACCAATTTTTAATCAAATATATTCTTTATCAGGCTTTTATGAATACAATATATAATACTTCTGCAATTAATTATAGCAACTCGCATCTATTATTCTTTCCTAAAATTCGTGTGACACACTTGTGAACCCCCTGACGTTCAAGAAATATTTGATAATAATAAAAAAACAACATTTAACCTGTATATAGTTTAGTGCCAGCGGAAATCATGTTTACACAACAAATAAAATACCTGCATATTGTGTAAATGATAAAAAAATGTACAAGTTCAGCACAATAAAAAATACAAGATGAAATACTGGCTACAAAGTACCATAACATTTTTTCGCCGTCTCATCTTGAGAACAACGTATGTACTGATAACAATGACGTCTCATACAAAAAAACCTTGCTTCTCTCTCCCTCTTAAACACCAACACAAACTATAAAAAAATCAAGGCCTCTTAGAAATCACAACCATCAACCGAAATAACATCACCACCTCTCAATATTCTTTGGTCACCATTACTTGAAAAGCAGTTTTCCTAAACTAAAAATTGAACGAATAGATGAAACAATTCTATTATAACAACAGTCCATGCAAATATTATTTTGTGAGTAAGATACATACAAGCAGTCATGTAACATACATATTCATTTGGTACTTTCAATATTGAAACACTGAAATATGGGGATCATCCTACAAACAAACTGCGTGAAAAGAGCTACAGTAAACGACATTACAGAAGATATTCCATTAACATGATGGAAGAATATCATAACCATGGACATGTATATGGTACTTATTTTGTAATTTTTTATATTGTTTTATGCTTTTGCATTATTTTTTCTATCTTTATTATGCTTTTGTTATTTGTTACTGTAGGGCAACAAGCTCTTTCTCTATGTAAAAGAACTGTATAGCTTAATGCAACCCTAGACTAAACAATAAATAATAATAATGAAGGTCACGCGATCTATTAGGCCCAAAATTGTTATTCAGAGAAATACAAGATGAGATATTCATGACGGATTTCGTTACTACAGTCAACTGGTAAGAAAGATATGAACTTCGACCTCCGCATAATACGCGTTGTACGACAAAAATATAAATACATGAATTCATTCTTTTCCCTTTTCAAGGACCTGTACCTTCCTAACATCTGCTTCACTATGTGCGGCACAATACCTACTTTGTTAAGAGCTGAATTACACATACGACCTAATCCACCATTAAGAGCGCAGTCAGAGAACGTAAGTCACACCAAACCTTCCTTACTGTTTTCTTAATTCCCAAGCTCCACTAACTAACTACTTACGGAATTCGCAAGTTCACCGCCACAATAACGATCGTTCGCCACTGGATTCTATCCTAGACAACAACAAACTAGTTTTCGTCATGAACATCTACCCCTTGAAGATCCCTTCTAATATTCCAACGTCCTCTCCGGCTTACCAACCGCGATGGAATATAATCTTCGTTTTTCCTCCGTCTGAGCTACATGGCCTACTCATCTTAGAGGTCCTGGTTTCATTATTATTATAATATCGAGTGAATCCTAGTCTGTGGAGTTCATTATGCAATTTCCTTCATTCTCCGGTTCTCTCGTTCCGTATATCTTTCTCAATACCTTATCTTCAACCAAACGCAATTTATGGTTTAAAAAAAACTTGGGTAAACTATATTTTGTATGGACCATTCTAGTAACTTCTGACTTCGGCCCGTCACGATTATCTGTCACGTTCTAGTTAAAATCCACAATCACAAACATATATTCCCCAACTGGAATTCGAACCTGGGACCTTCGAGTCGTTGGCTTAGCGCCCTAACCCACACGATTACCAGGTCGGTTAATTTATGTTCAAGTGCGACGGTCGTACTGTAACTTAATAAAGGTATCTATTAATGAACCACTTAACTACTGATTTCGGCCCGGTCCGATTTCATAATCTATTTAGTTTAAAATTTTAGAAACATCAACGACCTAGTGGAGATTCAAACTCGGAAGCCTGTGACTCATAAACTGAAGACCAATGTCTCAGGCTACTTGACAAATGGAACCGGCAGATATAGGGCTTGAGTATGTCTCGGAACATATGTGAAATTTTGAACTTATCCCATCCACTACATCGAGGAGAAATCTTCCGCTCCCTCGGAGAAAAGAAGTGAATTATAGTGATTGTGTTCCCAATTTATCAATAATCTGATTTGTAAGGATCTCTACGACTGTACACCGGAAAACTGCGAATTACCTAGCATCTCATTGACGATCACCCTGCCTGTAATTTGTTGTTTATCTTTTCCAAGTCATGAAACAACTAACAAAACATTCACACTAGTATTTGGTATTGTCTGAAAGAATATTTCATTCGTTTATTTGACTGGTAATACTGTTGTTCTACATTATTTACAAATTTTTACTTTGAAATAAGTTTCCCTTCGATAATGAAGAATAATGGAAATTACTTCGTAAAGCACTCATTTTAACTAGATAATTTATCCATGGCTTACGGAACTCCCAAGTTCATCGCCGTAGTAGCAAACGTTCGCCATCACGAACACCTACCTCTCGAAAATCTCTTCTAATATTGCCCTAACAACGGCCTCTTTCCTCATCCGAGCTACATGTCTTGTCCATCTTAGGCGTCGCGATTTCATTATTCTTACAACATCGGGTGAGTCGTACAGTACCTGGAGTTTTTCATTATGCAGTCTCCTCCATTCTCCGGTCATCTCGTCGCGTTTCAGCCGGTATATTTTTCTTAAAACCTTATTTTCAAACACAAGTAATTTATGTTTTCTGTTAGGGTTGTGTATATACATCAATACCTTTCAAGAGGAACGTGACTGCCTATACACCTACGAAATTATGTTAAATTACATTCAAATATTGATATCAATATTTTGTTATAGTTTCAGGAATTGGTCAGTGAAGTTTGTTTAACATATTAAGATACACTCTGTATATACAAAAAATGTTCACTGTCCGGAGTCAACATTTCCTCAACACACTTGAATGCAATGTAGCTTAATTTCTGATATGTATAGGCAACCACATTGCAAGCGGAATGACAAGAATAAGTGTGGTGCAGGACAACTTTAGTGGCGAGCCGTATTACATGTTGGTCTACGCAATTTCGTTCAATCTGATTCAAAACCGGGCGTGGTTTCTATAGGTCTCGTTCTCAGAACCTATGCGTAGGACGTAAATCATTCTTCACAAATGAAAGTACATTCCATGGCAACCACAACTTCCAGAGAAGTCATCGAGAAGGTTCATTTTCGTAATAAGCAATACGAGTTATGAACGTTTTGCCCCCATTTTGGTAAGAGGAGAATGTTTTACCATCGATGTATACATATCCGACTATTTCATTGACTGTCCAATCATTAAAGATTTATTTCTCTGGAAACATTTTTATTTTGCCTCATTAAAAGTTTGCTTTCATTAGGACTGATGTATTTATATAACCTTTATTCAATACTAGAGAGTTACATTCTAAATTATTCTTTCGTACGATACAACATGGAAATAATTGAAACTAAACCTGGAAAAGGCTACCGTCGTTATGATTGATTTTCTTGTAATGTTACTATAATAAAAAAATACCTGAATTAGATGAACATGTAGTGAATAATTAAGAAAAGAAAAGAATTCAAAGGACAGCTAAGTCGGCAACAATATATCTTGTATTTTTAATTCTTTTACGATAGTAGTAAACTCTTATCTTAGTAATGAATTTTACTGTCTTCTGCAACTGGTCTGCTTAAACGTACGCTACTATTCTGTCGAAAATATCATATTTAAATAAATCTACCTATAATATTGAAGCATACATTCGAAGTGTGTGGGGTTTATTTGGTTTAAGAAAGTGCTCTACACTTTATAGTGAAATATTATAATAAGTTTATAAGTTTTGTATGAAAGTTTATATATTACATAATTGCGTAATTTCGCATACCGTAATATACTGAATGGGTCCTTTTTAGTAACTTTTGACTTCGGCTCGTCTCAATTAAATGCATACAACGCTTGTTAAAATCCACAAACATCTATGTTCCCGGCGGGATTTGAACCCGCAACCTTGAAGACATTAGCCTAAACGCCTCAAACCGCACGGCTACCTCGGTTGACCCACACTATACAATTTCTATTAACTTTTCTTCTTACAAACTCTCTCTTTACATATATGCTGGCAAAATGTTCTATATTTGAACAATGCCATCCTGGTATTCGCTTACAAGTTAGTGAAGTGTGAAAAGAACTCGAAAAATCCGGGAATACTAGGTTCTAACAAACAACTGTTAGATCTGAGGGGGATTCAATCCTACGTTATCACCCCACAGCCTAGTCGTAGGTAGCGACCTACATCATTACGTATAACTTGTCATTTATATCCTAATCGACACATGGCTACTAAAGAGACTTAATATTAACGTGAGATTGGAACCACTTCGGGACTGAATCCGAGTTAGAATGTACCTACACGGACCAATATACGAAGCCACTGAATTTAAAGTGATACTTCACCACTACTGTATCTCTTTTCTGCAGTAGTTGGGTCATAGCACTTGGTTACAAGTTCAGGTACCTTTGTGATAACATCACACCAGTCGAATTAAATGTAATTCTTCATCAGCCCCTGAAATTATCTTGTTCCCTTCATAAAAAGTGACAATGTAGTTCGTCAACTCGTTACTAAGAAACCAATAAAAGCCAGCAGAATAGGAAATATTAACGTGGCAACGAACTGTTGGCGAAATAGAAGATAATCTCGCAAAGACACCTCTTCCCTTCCACCATTCCATCCCCTTTGAGGAACGGTTGGTTAAGAGGGACATTTATGTTAGCGAAATTCTAATCAACAAAACATTCACCAAACCTTCATTTCAGAGCATGTCCTTTGATCACGTTATTTTTTGTACACAGTACCTACGGCTGAAATCGTTTGACTTAGTTGCTCGACTTCTTTAAAAGAAATATATATTTTTATATTTACATCCCTTATGTAAGAATAGTTCAAAACTGGTATTCTTTATTATGCTATCCCCACCGATTAATTAACGGCGGCCATTTTTGTCTTGCGGCGCGTCCGCTGCATGAAAAGCCAAAAATGTAACTGGACTGGTCAAAATGGTATCCAAACGTGACTGTCAAAGCAGAGTAAATTCCGCTTTTCAGAGTGCTTTTTCGCGCGCAAGGGATTAAGGGTCAGTTCTACAACCAACCGCTAAACTTCTAGTCAGCGCTAAGTTGAGGCCAAGTCTCATTTTGGCCAATGAGAGTACGCAAAATGAAAGTTGACCTCAATTTAGCGCTGACTAGTAGAAGTTTAGCGGTCGATTGTAGAACTGACCCTAAATGTCAAAGTTGATTTTTCGTACACTATTACACATGAAAATGTGTTGAATGTATACAGAATATGAAGGCTGATACGTGGTTCCTTAATTTTTTTATAGAAAATCGTATTTTATGCATATTGGAGGCCTAATAATTGGCGGGACAAAATATAAAAATGTTTTCACATGTTATGCACTGATATAAGGAGAACACAAGGTAGAAATTTCAACTTTGATATTTGATTTTGAATTTTTTGCGAAGTGGGGATGAATAATGTTCGTATGCGTTTTGGAGGGCCAATATTTCTGGTGGGAGACCAGACAGAAATCGTAAGATTTCCACACGTTATGCACCTTTGTAAGGAGAAACTAGAGCCGAAATTTCACCTATGATATTTGAGTTTGAACTTTGAACGGAGTTACAGATTTGCAAAGAGGGTATAATAATGCTCGTTCTTGCTTTGGAAATATGTTTACTAAAGCGCACACGAATATTTGCAAATCTCCAACTCAACTATCAAAGTTCATATTTCGGCTGTAGTTTCTCCTTACAAATGTACATAACGTGTGGAGATCTTCGACTTCTATCTGGTCTCCCACCAGATATATTGGGCCTCCAAAGCGCGCACGAGCATTATTCATACCCAATTTACGAATTTGTAAACAGTTCAAACTTAAATATCAAAGTTGAAATTTCTATCATACGATCTCCTTATATAAGTGAAAAATTAGATTTGTATATTTTGTCCCATCAGAGATATTGGGCCTCCAATATGCCATAAAATACGATTTTTTGGATTTTCAAAAATTCATAGAAAATTAAGGAACCACATTCTGTATACATTCAACATATTTTGATGTAACAGTGCACAAGAAACCAACTTTGACATTCAATCCCTTCCGTGCGAAAATGCACCCTAAAAACCGGATTTTATTCTGATTTGACAATTACGTTTGGATACGATTTCGAACAATTCAATCACATTTTAGGTTTTTCATGCAGAGGACTAAAATTATCAAGCAGATTTTAAAGGAAAAACGTTTTTTTGTTTGAATGTCCTATGCAAATCAGTCCGGAGATATTACATTTTTGTACACCTCTGCAAACAAAAATCTTGGCATGCGTCGTAAGACAAAAATGACCGACATTAATTAATTGGCGGGGATAAAAAAACAAAAAAACCCTTTTATTAAAATATAAAATTTTCTGAAAGAGGTCGAGCAACCCAGCAGAGCGATTTCAGATGGACTGACCCATACACAAACATAACAATACCTGCATTAGCACCTCTTTACGAACTATGAAAGTCGTTCAGATTTATACAAGTATTTATCACACAATTCATATATTTTAGCAGCACCTTTCGGAGTTTTTTTTTTTTTTTTTTGTCTGTACTAATAGGTGATGTACTTTTGGTCTGTACTTTAGGCTAAACGACTGAAGGATCTACTAGACTAGAGAAATGAAATAGTGTTCGATTTGTTATAAATTAAGAAGGAGGGATCCTAAAACTATTGGTTGTAAGTTTTCACCTCCTAGTTGTTTGGGTAAAAACAAAAAAAAAAAAAAACTGTTTCCTTGGTTGGGATGATATTCGGTATCAACAACCGGGGATGACATCCTCAGGCACCATGGAAAATCACCCGCGCTGCCCCACGGAAATCAAACACCGGTACTTTTGTAGCTCAACAACACATTTCTTAATCCAAAAAGGCTGAGTGAGTCAGGAAAATTAAAATCTTGTTTCCCTTAATTAATTATTTTTAAAAAAAAGTCTAGCCTTGTATCTAATTCTTTATCCTACTTCAATACACATTAGATACGTCTTACTCTTCTTACGACTATCCTAATCTGCAATCCAACTGCAGTATTACATAAGTACATTGCCTTATCAAATACATTATTATTAACTCATTACTTTAACTCAGTTGGAAAGAAAATAGAATAGCTTCGCATGAAAATAAATACAAATAAATACTTCTTCCACAATCACATTGCTTTAATGTTCAACCCCAGTCTCAAATACAAGTTCTTGTTACAAACAACTATCACACTTTCGTTATCCCTTGTACACGCTACAAGCATACAAGACATGATATGCATTCAGAAGACTACTGGCCGTGCTTACTACAAAGCAAAATAAAGCGAAGGTTCCACTTCAAACCTTGTTGCATGTATCACGAACCGAAATATTATGCTTTATTTTAAATACAAACTAAATCTGCAGTGTCAAGGTAAAAGCCTGAATCTCTTTAGGCTCTTTCTCAAAGAAAAATAAGTCTCAACCAAAGACTGGCTTATATGAACAAGAAATTAGAAGTAAAACTGAAACAGCCTAGCCAGATTTCTTCGCCCTCCTCCCCTCGCTGATGTCAGCAAAAGAAAATATGCATATTGGAGCATTAAACTTTCAAGCCAGAAAGAAGAGACCGTTGTCACAAGTCCTCTAACTAAAACAAACATTTTCTTTTGTGAGCGTCGGTATCAGTGAACAAAAATCAAACTAAGGAATGCGTCGATATTACGATGTGAGTGAATTATTATTAACGTCCTAAACAAGCAGGTAAGTTCTAAGGAGGGCTCCGAACCACTCCGTTCAATGGATCCTGGCGTGAATTCAACCCGTGACCACGCGCACAGGATATTACGATGTGTTAACCGTCCGTTTAATAGGTGTGATAAATGAAAACAAATGGGTTTATTAATTTTAATGCTTCTTATTCGTTTAATACTCTTCGTTTCTGGCTTGTCCTGTTTTCACTCACACATTTACTCCAGAAAGGCGGACGTTCTGTTGTATAATTACCAAAAAACTTTCAATTTCTACCTCACAATATATTACGTATGTCGTAATGTATATTATTACCCGTCATATTTAAAGGCAGCTACAACAAACAAAGTATATACGCTTCAAGTAGGAAGTGGAACCTTTGAAACTTTGGTTCAAATGTCAAGGATAGAATGAAAGTTAATCTTCAATATTTTCACATACTGATCAATCACATTTTTTTCATCACATATATTATGCACTTCAGAGTAGAATTTCTCTGAGGAAATATACAAAAACTACAACTAGCATATACAGTATATATCACGAACCTGCACTTACTGCTAGGTCCATTTTTTTCTTCTAGCAATTAACAGCTAGTCAATTAAAGTAATACTACTTCGTCATTGGACAGAATGAATAACTCTGTTCAGTCTCGGAGATATCAGTACAAACTATTGAACAGGCATGCAGCAAATTCCCCGGATAACTGTACTCATCCTGAGAGAATCACATACAATAAACCAAGAATCCGTTTCTCCATCTTTTCAGTCTTTCTTCGAACTAGTCTTAATGTAATCCTCTGATATAGACGGCAAAGGCAGCGATAAGTACTCCTCGTCAACTTCAACCTTTTAAGAGAAACACAAACAAAGAATTTATTACAAGAAAAAGCTGACGATATTATTTTTGTTCTTGTTGCTATCTAATATTAAAACTCTGCTTCTTGTATCATTTGCCTTCACGCTTCTTACTGTAGCATGAGACCTGTACGTGAGAGGAACTCCAATACTATTGAGAATAGGAAATACTTAAGGTTAATGTAAAGCAATGATCTCCCAAAAAGATGGCAGCACTAGCTCCGTATATGTCTAATGTATTATTAGCGTGCCGCTCCTACAAATTCAAGCCTAGAGAATTTTAACTTTCAGGGAAGAAAGTTCATAACCAATTCAAGAGTTCGATGAATGCCGATTTTTTTATTTTCGTTTTTGTTCATTGTTGAAAGAGGTTTTGATATTCACAACAACAATCGAGCGATTTCAGCATGAAGAAAAACGAAACTAAAAAATCGGCATTGATCGAACTCTTGAATTGGTTATGAACTTTCTTCCCTGAAAGTTAGAATTCTCTAGGCTTGAATTTGTAGAAGCAGCATTGAAATTTCGGGCAACGATGAAAATACATTAGACACATACGGAGTTAGTGCTCCCATCTTTCGTTGGGGATCGTTACTTTACATTAACCTTAAAAGTACAAAATACACAAATTCCAATACAAAATTTCACTATTAACTGATTATAAAACTGTATGAACAGTTAAAGTTCAATCGTAATATGCAGACACACTACGTAGTCATGATAATATGCATATTAACTAATCTTTAAATTATGTTTAACTGATTAAAAAATAAATAAAAAAAAAAATAGCTGAATCTCTAAAACTGAACGTTATTTGAATTTAATTTAATAATAAACATTCAGCGGCTCATTTTTATCTTTTTCAGTAGTGAAGATAATCTTTATTAGTTGAAAAAAAAAGCATCCATATAGCATTCAACTTCAAGTATTTGGGACGTATTGTGACAATATCAGTGTTCGAATTGGGTTAGAAAAGGTAAGGGAACGCTTGCACCTAGTGGTGGCAATTGCCTATTAAAAGTAAAAGCAATGAGCTCCCCTTAATAATAATAATAAAAAAAAAAAAAAAGGTACGGGTACGCTGTAACGATTTTCATTTTGTAAAATATTCAGTTGCGCAGTTGTCGCGCATTTTGATACTCTGCTGTTTTTCGCGCCTCTGATTTGTATAGTGGTGCTGTCATCTAGGCGGCCATGTTTGTAATCTGACTGCCACGTAGCCTCAGTTTCGATTGAGTGGTAAGTCTGATCGGACATGTCTACTTTGACATGATTCTTTTCAGTTCATGACCTTAAAAGCATATCCACAAAATTTTCACACTAGAGACAGACGGCAAAATGGGAAAAACTTTTTTTTATTGCAATTGATTTTTTTTTCGTTTGTTTCTACCCTTGATCACGTTTGGAGAGAAGTAAAATCCAATATTCGCGGCATAAAAAAAATAATGGTATGATTTGGAATTGCATAACAGGAGCCTAAGTTCTAGGGTACCTCCCCTTACTCCTCTACAAAACCTCACACCAACTACCAATTGGGACTCGCTTTTGTTTTTTAGACTTGGAAACAATAAAAATCGTATATTGCTGAATTATTTTTTTTCATACTGTTGGAGTGTAAACTCTCCTTGACCGGAAGGGTTCGATTCCCGGTGGGATATATATATATATATATATATAATCATATTCAGCCGTTTTCTATACACTGCTGGATGAGGGCCTCCGCCTTTTCTTTCCACATATCTCGGTCTGCTGATATTCTCATCCATGTAGCTCCTGAAAAACGCTTGATTTCATCTACCCATCTTACATTTGGACGTCGTCTCGGTCGTTTCTTTTATCTAGGAATCCACTGTAGTACATTTGTCGTCGACCTTCTATCTGTTCGCCTAGCTATGTAACCGGCCCATTTCCACTTCAGCTTCTTCGCAGCCTTGATTACACCCTCTACCTATGTTTGTGCGCGAATCCATTTATTTGTATTCCTGTCCCTCCTGGTTATTCCTAGCATGCCTCTCTCCATTACTCTGTGTGACTCTCAATCTTTGAGCCGTTTGTGCATTCAATGTCCAAGTTTCGCAGCCGTTCATCATAACGGGTAAGACACATTGGTAGTTTGTTTTTGAAAATAAAGTGTAGTCTTCCAAACGAAATCCATGCCATTTTGCATCTTCTATTTATTTCAACAGTCAACTTAGCATTAGATGTTTTGAGCTGCCTAGGTAAACATACTCATCAACTATGCCTATTGGCTCTCCGTTAATCTTTACTTCCTTCTTTGCAGAATGTTTACTTCCTTCTTTGCATCACAAATGTAATGTACTTAATCTTCAGTGCAGTATGACACGCTCTGGCTTTCGTTTTTCGAATCGAACCGGGGACTTAAGGATTCGGGCCGATTTACGTGCTTAGATAGACCGACGCCATTTCGTGTTAGATCAAGCAGCACGTGGGAATTTACCCTCTACTTCAATTAATTTTCATATTTTCGCAGACAGCGTGCGTTTACTATAGTGAGACATGAGATTGTAAGAATGTATTCGTGAATTACGTTCAGGGAAGAGATAATTATTCATTTTGTTGTATTTTATTGTCTTTGACAATTTTTGTTAGGCCAAGAGGTACGATACAGCTTCATGTTCAAACGTGTGTTAAAAGGCTTTTGATCATCATAGTTCATGCTGCCGTCAAAACCAGCTGTTATCAATTGAAATATTGTATTCTAGACATAAGTTATGCGACAAGATTCGACAGAGGGGCTAACATTTTTAGGCAAGCTTTCTTTGGACCATAAATTCCCCAAGAATCACTACTTTTAGTAATGGTAATGATTTTTTGCCTGAAAATTATTCAAGAGGCAATATATTGTAAATTCCTAATGTCAATTCAGTCTACTCCTGCTCGTGCTGAAACTCTCGCGTTCTGTTGGGTAAAGTAAAATATAGCCTCCTGTCACTGGGCATTATTCTGTGTGTTACTGATGCTGCTTTATAAAGCTAAAACTGCACTATTGAATGAAATTAATGAAAGATGAGATTAAATGGATACTTTGGTAAACTTTACTTTTATATGGACCAGTCTAGTAACTTTGGACTTCGGCCCGTCACGATTCGCCTTTAGCTGTTAAAATCCACACCCACGGCCCTGCCGGGAATCGAACCCGGGACCTTCGAGCCGATGGCCTACCGCCGCAAACCGCTCGGCCACCCCGCCGGCATAAAATGGATTCGTTATGTATCATTTGTAAGGATAGCAATTGAGAACAGGTCAATATAAAATATTGTTGTTAGAGTAGAATAGTAGTGCGAAAACAGCGAGTAAGTTGTTCAAATTTTGCTCTGCACTTGCGCAAAATAAACTGTTCATACAAAGTTACTTCTGCATATCTGCTGTCTGCCTAGTATTTAATATACAATTCAGAGTAAGTAATGAAATCAAAACTATTTCTATGGAGCGAGGGGGCTTAGTCCACGGTTCAGTTTAATATGTGCTACCTATATCTATTGCTTGTGTCTGAATTGGTGAGGGATATTGGAGTGTGAGGTGGTGCTGATCCATTACTGGTGCATTGACCCTTCACATTGTGGTGTGCCTGGCCCGGTTTGGGACCACCAGTGGTAGTTGTATATTTCAGGATTGAGACGGGTTTGTACTCTATTACCAGTTTGCTTTCTCGTCCCCTTCCTTATGGTATATGAAATTATTTATTCATACCAACAAACGTCACAACGCCAAATCCAAAATGATAAAGGGCAAGGCATGCCCCCCTCCCCCACTTCGAGCACTGGACAATATGAAATATGAGAAACAGATGAAGGCAAGAATAGCGCTGGCAGAATAGGCGATCACTAAGGAGGAACATCTGTTCTGCTGATTGATGAACAAAGCGATACGTTTTCTATGGAGCGGAAACGCAGACATGGAAAAGATACAGAAGATGTGAAATGAAGGAGTCCTGAAGAGAGTTCAGTAGGTGAAGGATGAACGATGCTGGAGATAATCAAAATAAGAAAGAGAAGCTGTTTGTGGCATTGGTTGCGTAGCGATTGGGATGCAATTGAAGGTATAGTTGAGGGGAGGAAAGGAAGAATACGAATCCAACTCCTTGACAATATTACGGAAGATAAATCGTATGTTGGAGATGAAAAATCGGGATGAATGGAGGGGGTTTAGATTACCTTGAGCGGCCATTCAAAGTCGGATACTTGTCGCACTTGGATAAAGCTTTTGCAGTACCTCGTTAAAGAACGGATCCTCTAAGGTGAGTTGCACAGTGGAAACTCAATCTATCTGTTACAACCTCAAACAAAATAATCCTCCACATTGGAGGACGATGACCAAAGTACTGAAATCGTGAAACATTTTTCGCGCATAATTTCGTTGATTTCTTGAACGAGCTCATCAGAGACGTTTTTGAAGTGCCGTCCCTTCAGCCTCGTGCACATCTGCATGCCGAGATCCATCATCGTAATTTGCGTCATGTGTATGGTGATGGACTGGTGCAGGGTATTAATGGATGGGAGTTGTCAAATGTTTGGTTGGCCTGGGTGTAGCATCTCTTTGACGAAGGACTGCAAACCTCCTGGCACGGCGCTACAAGTCACGGAATTTCGGTGGCGACTATGTGGGTAACTTTCGTAAACGAGTGCCTAGAAAATTAAACTAATAATTAAATATTTATTTTTATGGGTCAATTCTAAAAAGGATTAAATACAATTTGCCAAATTTTCTTTAAAAAGCGAAATTCTAATTTCGCGCTTTGACCTACAAGACGTATAACGGGTTTCTGCATATTATTAGTGTGTTACAAACACTTTTGCCATGCTAATGTTTTATACATATACAATATGGAATTGTTAATTTACGAAGTTTGACGTGATTTGCAGTTTGTAAAAAAAATGGATATAACCTCCTTTGGTACTGTGCCCTTTATTTGTAGAAAGAAGACTTCGCCAAACAATGTGCGAAGATCGATCTTCGAAAACCACCTCCGTAAGCATTAGCGCTACTTAATTTCTTCAACTGTTCTAAGCTACTCTCCATTAGCTGTGACCGTTTTGTCAGGGGTTGGAAATCGCTTTTCAGTTAGACGATTCTTTCCGTAGGGAAGAAAAAATGAAATCAGAAGGTCGTACGGTAAATGAGTACATAGCCTGACAGGGGTACCCTAGAATGAGAAATAGGAATAACATTGGCGATGTTCGTGGTGCAACTACATGTCACTCCTCCCCGTCTTGATCACCTTTCTCTGATTTTTTAAAAATAATTCTGGAACGGAAACCCACTGTGCAAGGACTGACTGTTCTTAATTTTTTTTTTTAATAGAACAAATTGTAATGTGACCACTCGTTGCGACAGAATTCACATCAATTATCTTTACAACGCTTTTAGGTCTCGACTTTGACACGTGATTTGTCATTAGGAAAGACCTACGAACTTCGGGTGGCATTTTGTTTTTCGTTCAAACTGATGACTCGTGTGTCTTATCATTTTTCATTGTGTCAGAAATGCAACAGCAGTCACCTTAGAGAGAGCCTTCAATATTTTTTTATATGTTAATTGATGATCATCGCGTATCATTTCCTCTACATGTGCGATGTTTTTCTTGGTCACTGCCGTGGAAACTTTTCAATTTCTTTGCGCATCTTAGAAGAAGTTCAATCTTCGCTAAGCTCCAGTTAAGAACCTGTTAAGCACAGTAATATAAGAGAAACTAAGGTCCATGAAAGTCTTTGTCGGCTACTCATGCGAGTGCAACTACTTCAAATTCACTTTTAAGTTGAAGGAAAACACTGCCCGAAAAATGTTCTCTTTCCGGCTACAATGTGCTAACTGTCAAATCTCATAGTTTAACAATCAATTCATCAGTGCGCGACAGGTATACCTACGCTGGCGTTAGTCAGCAATGAGTAACTCTACTAAACCACATGCATTTCTCAAGCCAATCAGCTACTACGTCGGCATGTCTCGAAACTTTTCTAGTGGTCAATGTTATTATTATTCTCTCTCTCTCTCTCTCTTTTTTTTACCAGGCAACCAATCGAACTTTGATTTCTCCCTGAATCACGTGTAACAGTTAGGAAAGGAAGAGAGGAGCAGACCTATAGATATCTCGATAATTAACTCCTTCCGTCAAATACTCTTAGCACTTTTCATTAACTACAATAATGTTTGAACTTGTTTATCGTCATTAGCACAATACAATGATAGTGAATTATTATTGTTAATTAGGCTACTTAACTTATCTTTTAATAAATCTCACCTTCACAAATGTATGATCCAACAAATCAGCTGCTGCTGCTCGCCTCCGAGGATCATGTTGAAGGCACTGTTCTAGAAACTGTTGACCTTCTTCAAGTAATGTGGTAGGAATCGTCGGAATTTCTCCCATTCCAACTTTGAACATGATCTGATAATTACTATCATATTCATGCCATGGGCGCTACGACAAGAAAGTGTTCATATTAAGTAAGCAATTTCTTATATACAACATAAACTGACAAAGAATTCTGAATATATTTGCAAAGCAAAAATGTTTAGTTTCCATTCTCATATTAAGCCTCACCAACGCATTACAATGCTAACTAATTTCTTCTTAATTGTTTCCTTCTTATCTAGAAAAATTAGTGTGTCTTTTAATAATACTGTTGTATTTATTTGTTCTTCGTCTTCTCTAAAGAGCCTTAAAAGTCTGCAGCAAAGAAATGAAGAGTACAGGGAAAGAAGGGGGCTTGTCCATTTTTTACACACAATTGAGTTTGCGCTTGTAACAAGTACTACAAAATAGGAAAGTTCCAATCCAAATAATCCTCAAGTTACAGCGGTTTTTTGAATATTAAATACATGAGTGAATGGAAGAGTTAGACTTTAAAATGCGTATTACTAGTAATCACATTTCTTGGATATTCTTCCTTCTTTCCTTGTACTTTTCATATACATGGCCTGTCTGAAAAGTATCCGACCAGAGGCCAGGAAAATAACACTACATACTTGGTGCGTTTTAATTCCTAATCACCTTCGAAATAGGACTCTTCAGCTTTCACACACGTAATCCAACGATCCTGTCATTGCTGGAAGCATGCCTGGAATGCCGCGTTTGGAACTCCTGTCAATGCCGCCTTCGCCTTCCCTAATTAACAATCGCATGATGCCTTCTCGGTACTTTTGAGTGCCGATTTTTCTTTAGAGAAATGCCACAAGTCACCAACAACCTTCGAGACTGATAGCAATACCGTTCTTTACCGGGAGAAATTGGATCCAGTGTGAGGAATGGACCGGGTGCAGGTGTCAGTCTCGTGAAACTCATAGATCTGGTCTCTTGCGACGAACTGCATCACGTAGGCGACATAGAACATCAAGATAGGACTAGTTTATAACTGTTTGTTCTTCTGGTATGTATTCGTGATGCAGAATGCCACGGTAGTCAAAGAAGGTCGGATACTTTTCAGACAGGCCTTGTATCTACATACACAACAAAAATTGAGTATAAAATGATCTCAACGCAAAATGAGAAAATTCAACTGCGAACCAGCAGTTCATCCTCTTGGAAAGATGAAGTTATTTTCTTTTAACTTGCTAATATTACGCAAGAAAGAAATATATATTTAGAATTTTGCATACTTATGTATATAGGCCTGTTTCAGTGCTATTCCAAAACAAATTGTGGGTCTCTCGACATGACGCAAGCTGCTAATTACTTTTAATGGTTGGAAAATGTTAAAATATTTCAATAAGGTCTTACCTTTCCGGATGCCATTTCCACAACTACACATCCAACTGACCAAATATCGGCAGCGCGACCATGGCCCTCAGTCTTCATAAACACCTCTGGAGCCATATAAGCTGAGAAGTACAACAATAATTTACTTTCACCAATTATTTAATTTCAAAGCTTAACACAATTTTAAAAAAAAGTTATTCATGCGTACGTTACTTCTATTTACCCTCTAAATACGCGCTTTTAGTTCTGGAATCAACATTTTACAAAATTTAACATTTATGGAATGGAAAGCACGGAGTTATCTGAAGTAGATTCGGAGATTTCAGTAGTGATTTACGTTTTAATCGAGCAGGTAGCGATTCATCCTATTAATGTGAAATTAGAAGAACTCTCAAGTTTGAATCCGAGATAGTAAGTCAGTACATAGACCAATATGCGATGTTACTCGCCACAAGTAACATTACCTTCTATGTTTGTGATGTTTCTTAAGGTTCTATCTTGGAACCACTCTTGTTCGAATTTTATTTAAGGCCGTATAGATGATGATGGGAGAATTGGTGGAATGAAGAAAGTGGGAGGAAACTGGGGAAGCCCAAGAAAATCCACGCACACGGTGTTTGTTCACCACAATACCCCACATGGCATGAGCTGGGATAGAACCGAGGCCCCCAAGCACACACAAAAAAATGGCGTAACAGACCTATAGGCCCTGAACCTGCCCCAATGCCATCTGTCCGTGTTTGGTGGAACTACGTCCACCTGAGTAACGGCTGTGTGGCCAGCACTGCGCGTACCTAACCATGAACAGGCGTATAAAGGGCTTACCAGACCGAGTGTAACCTTCACGTCTTTATTGACTTAACTCCCCAATTTGCCTCACGACGCTGGGCGGACGCCCAAAAGTGGGACTCCAGCCGGGAATTGAACCCGGGACCACGCAGACATGAGTCCAACGCTCTAACCACTCGACTGTTGAGACCCTCCAAGCACGCATGTGCTTATAATATATATTAATCTTAAAGGAAAAATTACTTTGAAAAGGCATTATTTCGTGACTATATGGGAGTATTTTATAAGGTAAATAGTACAAATATTAGTACAACCATAATATTTTACATCAATGAATAAATAAAATACTGATCTTATTGAAGACAGTACATACCGTGTACCATAAACTGATATGTATATTAAAGATACTGATACTATGGAGGTAAATGATAAATAATAATAATAATAAAACCTCAACATGTTTAGTAAGACAAATTTCAGATGACAGTTTACTTTGGAAAAATTTCATTATACATTTCATGAAAAGGAAGTTTTGCTTGTACAATACGCATCAATTCACAGTCATTTAACATACGTATGTATGGTTTGATATAGTAGTAAAGCTGTGGAAAGCCTTTTTCCTGTATATTAAGCAAGCAATGATATTTGGATTAAATCTAAAATATCTTTTTATTAAAACTAGCATCTTTCAACATTATGTAAGCGTTAAAATATGTACATTTATAAAGGAGTGTTCGAGATTATACACGCCAATCTTAATGTAATATAGAAAACTTCGGCACAAAGTGCAAAGGTGTCTGCGTCCCCCCTCCCCTCCCCTCTAAAAAGGCGTGAAGTAGAAGTTGTTAAAATTCTTATGATGCCATTTCAGTAGAATATAAATCACTACTAACATCGCCATTTTCAAAGAATTTTCAAAAAGGGATCCATGGTAAATATATGTAAAGACTAATACGTAATTTATTATTACATATGAACTCTGCACCTAGGCAGCGTGATCCAGTAGCTACGATCTCTGACTTAGGATACGGACTGGGATGACTGAATGGTCTGAGCCTTAGATGTCTAAGGGCCATAAGTAAATTCAAATTCGGAAAAGACTGAGCGGGTCGAGTCACGGACATACCGGCCATCTTATCTTCCACGGGTTTCCTCAGCCCCAGCAGGCGAATGGCTGGAAAGTACATTTAATAGAGGTCCTGGTAGTCCCCATTCCTTCTTAAATGGCTATCGTAAATTTTTAAGACAGAACGGCCTGTAGAAGTAAGAGCTGTAAAGGCCACAAATCTAATTTTCCCCTACCCTACCTGCAAAGAGATCATTGTAAATAACTTTTATTCTTTTTTCTTTGTCGCTGTTTTATTTTTATCGTAATTTTTATAAGGACACAATTTATCGTATTTGCATTTTTTCGTAACTTTTTATAAGGACACAATTTATAACTATCTGCAAGCTTATGTAGCATATAATGGTTAGACATGCTGTATTGTTTTTAAAATAATAAACATTTAAAATATACTTAACTGGATACATATATAGTATATTAATATTGGGTATATCATATTTAATAACAGGTTTACGCCTAAAAACTTTGGAATCTTCAATCTACGAGGCAAGGTATTCATTCTCGAATTTCCTGTGCACTTCACCTGCTCAGATTTGCAAGTAAAACGTATCTCAGTCGCACTTTTTCACTCTTTAAATATTATTATCAGATAACCAACTTAAGAATTCTCCACTAAAATATCAATATTTGAGATCATAAAGTTATAATTCCGATTGTTTTAAACAGAATGATACCTACCCTGAGTTCCCACAAAGCCCTGTAGCTCTCCTGGTAATGTTGTGTGTGCTTTAATTTTTACAGCAGATCCAAAGTCTCCCAGCTTCAAACAGTTGCCTTCATCAGTCAGGAAGATATTTGCACCTATAGAAATAAACAAATAACACATATATATACACCAAAAGCGTATCAAAAAGGAAGAAAAAAGATCATGTCTGATTTTTTAACATGTTATATCGTAGACATTGTTCTTTGTCTGTAAAGAAAAAAACCTGCACATGTTTGTCCCACTTGGAAATATAGCGTATGATAATGTATAAAGTGTTGCTACCGGATGCCTTAAATGAGCCCATTAATTGCACGATGAAACAGCCTCAGCACGCAACTGAGGCGTGTAAATGATAAAATGTGTGATTTAGATGATAATGTATCATATCGTGGACGTCCGATGAGATAACTAGATAACTATGACGTCTGACCAGTGGCGGATTGAGAAAATATTTTGGGAGGGGCTTCTTCTAAGAATACTTCGATTGTCTTTTAAAAAAAATCCTGGATTTTGTGGAGGGAGGGGGGTTCAAGTGTATGAGCTTCACGCATGGATACGGTTCTTCGAATGTCTCTTCCATCTATCTTATAAAATGCCCCTTCGGAAGCGGCAAGTTTGTGGAGAAAAACATAGGCAGATCGAGGCACATAAAAAAAATATTCAAGATAGATTTAAACATGAAATGGGCTTACTAGTTGATCGACCAAAGCAATTTGGTACCAGCAATGATGGAAATACAGCTTGTTGGCATCATATGGAGGTTCAAGACTGTGTTGCAGACACTTGCTAGTGGTCATGACGTACTTATCGAAATGTTTCCCCAATATGCTCTTGACACTGCATAGGAATTCATCGCGAAATACCCCCTGGTACCCGATGCAGTCAACAGTGTATAAGGTGTTAATTCATGGCGCCCAAATCATACAACACGCCCTGCTTCCAATAGGTCAACTCAGTGAGGAAGCCCAAGAGGCACGGAATACAGGGAATACTTTGCTCGTAAGATTTCACGGACCAAGACAAACGAAGATGTGTTGCATTTACTTTTAATCACATCAGACACTCTTATTACAGGCCTGCGTAAAGTCCCAAAGAGGAAAGAGTCTCATTTTGATGAGGATGTTCTGATGTATTAATCGCTCCACATTTTGCGTCTCTGACTGATACACTGGAAAGTAGTGATGAGTCAGATGAGCCTGCTGGCGTACAATCATAAACATTTAGGTAGATGTCTTTCTTCTTTCAATAACATAGTGTAGGTTCGTCTGCGCTGCGGTGCCGCCTGTCCACTGTACTTTTCTGTAGTTTGATTGTAATATTCTGTTATGTCTATATCTTGCTCGTAAACTTTGAATACATTATTGTAGCCACTGTACATAATGAACTGATTGATTCGCTTACAATTTCCTGCTACATATTGCACATTCCTAATTTCTGCCAAGAACTCTGTGCTTTGGCCCCACTGCGCATCAGTCGAAAGTTCCCGTAATATTCACGAGCACATGCCATATATGTTTTAATATAATCTTAGATTAACAACGAAGCAAAGCATTTTGTTATTTGCTTCCGTTGAAGTCAGGATGAAATACACTTTCATGCAATTGTAGTTTGCGACTTTAAAAGAGGTTTGAGAGAGAATGGAGACACTTGGAAGACAGGAACACTCATTTTGCAAACTTGCTGCATCTCACTCAACAATTTTTTATTGGGTTGTGGAATCTTAAGGTAGAAAGAAATTCTCTGAGATGAGGACAGGAGCGGCCACACATCGAGCATAAGGACGGAAGAAAATATACTCCCTACTAAAAATGTATTAGAAGAAAAATCTCGAAGTACATATAAGAGACTTATAACCCAGCAGGTAGATGGCTAATAATATCAACAAGGAAGTTTTTATCGAGATGGGTGTTTGTGTCGCACAGCTTGACAAAAATGCCAAAGCAAATTAGTGTGGATGTGTTCTGAAATGCCCGATAGTGGTGAGTCACAGGGTGTGGCTGATATTGTCACGGGGAAAAGACCAGAAATGATAAATTCCAAAGAAATTACGTTGCCAATCCTGTCTGGATCTTTTCACATGACCCTCAAAGTGAAGCGACTCAAAGGTGTGAGATAAAAGATGTATGGAATTCCTGATTTCTGGCAAGTACACTCGTTCATAAAATCTTCAATAAGACGTACCTTTTTGATAGAATAATTTCTACTAATAAATCTTCTATTCTTCTATAAAATTCAATGTTCACTTTACAAATCACGTCGACTTTATAGATAAGCAGGGGCATCCACACTTAGATTATGTAACAAGTTAAATGAAAGAAGAGGAACATGCACTAGAACTAAGGAAGTATCTCCTAACATCAAAAGCTTTGGTGCAGATAAATAAGTTTAGAATAGAGATTATGTATACAACAGCAGCAGTTTACTAAGAAATATAAGATACGATGTTTAACTGACTTCTGAGGCATCCTGTACTAGTACTTACTTTTTATATCTCTGTGAACGATGCCATGTTCGTGCAGCGTAGCAACGGCTTCCAGCAACTGACGAGTAAATCGTCTGATCAATTCCTCCGGCAACCCATTCTGCGTAGCTGCCACCAAACTCTCAAGAGTGCCTTCAGCACAATACTCCATGAAGATCAACATTTCTTCCTGCAATAAAATTATTTGAATTATAACAAGCAATGTCATTTTCTAATAATAGACTTATATCTATAATCTCTGCTGCACCGGTGTATGTTAGAGTGCACCAAAACAACAACGCATATACAAGGGGGTTCATAACGTACTATTAGTTCACGATTTTATAAACATTTAGAACGGGGAGTTGCGAGGCGATTGTAAAACTAATTTTCCGCGTCTCCTGCCCCACTTACACAGTAATGGCAACCTCTATATAACGATTCTGTCCGTCTTGATTGATTGAATTTTTATTAACGTCCTAAACGAGCTAGTGAGCTTCTAAGGACGGGACCTACAGTTTTCGTTAAAATGGGCTTCGATACTCCGTTCAATGGACCCCGACGGGAACTGAACCCGTGACCACGCGTAAAGGAAGCGAGTGCGTTAACCTCTCCGCCACCACGAAGTCAAACTGACAGCAATTCTGTCGCCTTCTATCTTGGTGTATGATAGTATACATAAATGCAAAATATTTAAGAAGCTATCACAATCGTGTACCAGTGGAAAATAACCTAATCGTAAAACAGAAAAATGTAGGTACTTCAAATATACAAACTACAACACATGTTACATACTACAACACTTTATGCATGACAGTGACAATGAATGGTACTGTGCGTGGGCAGTGAACTTTGTCCTCGCAATACACGGGAACTCAGAAACCATAATAAAGAGGGTGCGGTAATTTACCTATATAAGTCCACCGCCAACGACAATCCTCTATTGTTTCTTAACAAATCCTCCCCGTCAATTCAATGGATATGTTGACTTCATAGGCAATAAAGAACAACCAAAAAGAGAAATAAAAGTCCCTGTCCTGGAAATCTGACCATGAAGGCTTTTTTTTTTTTTTTTTTTTTAACATATTTGAACGGGAAATAGTAACTTGGAGAAGAAAGATCTGGATTATAAGATGAGATGTGGACAGTTCAATACAGCGTTCTCGCACAGTACCAATGAGTTCATGAAGGTGTGAACAGAAGCTTTTGTAAATGTTATTACAGGAGTTACAATTACTAAAATTTTGCGATTTTAGTACTTGTCATCCATTTCAAAAACAAGTATTACACGAGGAAAAACTTTGTGATTAATTGTTTGATTTTCGAAATTGAGGATGAACGAGGGTAAGGGCGAAATTGAAGTGTGATGTTGAGGGTGAGATTGAAATTTGATACCAAGGGTGAGTGACGATGAGGGTTAAGAGAGGATGAGAGCAAAGCGGACAAGAGTGTGAGGACAAAGTGGAGGCATGAGGCTAAAGATGAGGGGGATGTTCAAATGTGAACAGCTGTGAATGAGGACCAAGTGGGAAATAGAGGGTAAGTCTTAGCCTCGCCTCACATTTTAGCTTCGTCCTCACTCACACTTCAACTACGCGCTCACTCACTCAACCTCACCTTCACGCTTCAAGTTCGATACAAGCTTCACTCAGTCACTCTCATCCTCACGGTAGAATTTTGCCCTCACACTTTCTTTCAACGCCGCACAGTGCGACAGATTCCAAGAGCTAGTTAGGGATTTTTACATGTTGGGTTGGTTACAGTACATCTGTAATGATCAGAAATTACTCATTCAAGTGTTTATTTCCTTTTACCTGTCCCAGAATAGGAGTCGCAACGCTATCTTTGTTAGACTGGCATCGATTGTGTTACGAAGGAAGTAAATGACGCACGTGTTAAAAGTTGTATAAAAACTTTAGATTGAATAATAATTTATCAAATATTTATTAGTGGAACAATAATTGTTATTGATTTTATTAATTGAAATCTTTAAAACACGATATGTTATTATGAAAAAGTTATGTTGCTCCGCTGTCAGACTTATTTTAAGTTATAGTAAAATGTATGTTCTTCAATATAAAAAAAAAAAAAAAAAAAAAAAAAAAAAATCTGCCCTAAGTTGTCCCTTTTTTTTATTATTCAATTTTTTGACAACTACACACAACCCCATGGTCGATGACTGACTGACACACTCATTCATCATAATTCCCAGGCCAAAATACTGGAGCTAGAAACACCAAATCTAGTATGACGGTATATTATCACTTGTAGGTACAGGGAAAAATCCCAAATTTTGAAAACAGCCATCTTTGATCCAAAATGGGGGTCCAAAAACCCATTGTTGTCTAGAATACATAGACTAAACCGCTGGTGCTTCTGAAGCGAAATTTGGTATGACGATACATCATCACTAGTAGATTAAGAAAATATTACAAAATGTATCCAAAGACGCCATCTTGGATCCAAATGGCTGACCCAAAAAACATTTTTCCACGCCATTTGACCTAGACATACGAAATTTGGCATAAAGGTCAGTAACATAACGAGTAGTTCAGGAAAATATTATAACATTTTGAAAAAGTCGCCACCTTTAACCCAAAATGGCCGCCCAAAAACCCATTTTTCAAACCCCTGAAGCTAGAGAAACGAAATTTGGTATGAAGGTGTATGACCAGGAACGTTACAATAAATGGGGCAAACCTCCCCTATGGGGGTGCAGCCCCCAAGGGAGTCTAGGAGGCGTCACCCCCAATGAAGCAAAGCGAAAGATAGAGGGATCGTGCAATGTTGTTTTTCACAAACCTAAACTGAAAAGAGAAATTGGAAGACATGGAATAAGTGTGTATGTTTCTGTATGTGTGTGTGTGCCTGATTATATATATATAATATATATATATATAATATATATATATATATATATACATACAGAGAGAGAGAGAGAGAGAGAGGTTAGAGGCTTGTCAACTGAAGTTGTTAGTTTGCTATTGGCTCCAACTAACGGTGAGAATTAGTCAAAAAGATGAACAAAACGATGTTTCAAGTTTAAAATGTTCGACATCAGAAGATAATGATGCATCTATAAATTTATCGCTTGACGATGAAACTATTTTTTTTTTTGTAATTTCATTTTTAATACAATAAATTGATTTACGGTTATAATTAATAAAACCTAATTAAAAAAAAATAATTTTATCATAATTCCGCTACTACGCGTATATACCAAAGTATTTGCAAATATATGTATTATTACTAAATGTACATCCAATCAGGAATTAATTATATATATATATATATATATAAACCGTAATATTTCATTTAAAACAATATTATTCAAGTGTACGCTAAAATGTTAAGATGTTGTTAAGGGGGTTAAATTTTGCAACTCTGACTTCAGATTCGTAATCAGCGACCCAAAAAACCGAACTTCAAATATTAGGAAAATCTTGGTAGAACCAGTACATACATACACGCATACATCAGATAATAACAACTATGACGCATTCATCTTTGGCGATGTCTACAAAATTGAGCTGAGCGCGTTAATGTTTACAGTGGGATAGTGATTTTTTTGCCGGAACTAAAATGTCATCGCAGACACAAATTGGTTTTAATAAGAGTAATTTGCATGCAAGTAAATACGACATGAGTAAGGTGGGCGAAGGGAAACTGTAAGCCTAAGAAATGGTTACTCCTCCAGAAATTGTTATTTTTACTATTCCCACATTTCCGGAGTCGGCTAGAGGGGGCTTTGCCCCCGAAATAACTTACTTTGCTTATGGACGTGAGCTCTGACTTTTCTGAACTACAAATATTTTACTCCACGTCGATACGCCTATTACAATGCGAGATTCCAATGTTCGATTTTCCAGGGGGAAGGGGAAGATGCCGGGGATTTTCACAAATGGCTGAGAATTTCACCCCCGGTTGTTGATTCCGAATATCATCCCAACCAGGGATAAAATCTGTATTTCTACCGAAACAGGTAGTAGGTTAAAACTTACCAGCAACCTCTAGTTTTAGGATCCCCCTTCGTAATTTATAACAAATCGAACATTGTTATAGTCCATATAAACTATACATATTAAATTATTGTTGATGTTTCACCGTATCCATGGCAACCACAAAATGTCTATACTCCCATATAATTAATCAGAGTAAACAACTTATTTTCTGTATGTTAACACTATCTCCATTCATATTAACACGTATGTAGTTCATTATTTTAATTCTCGTTATCGTTATCATCATAATCACTAACGAATATTGAATGAAGGAACGCTTGATTAAATTAGAATAAAAAAGAACACTTGAATGTAGAAATATGTCTATGAAAGTAATCTCCCAAGCATAACTGGAATTTACATTAAATGGTAGTATAATAGAGCAGTATGCTTACTCTGTGAATTTCGACACCATAGTATCGTACAAGATGAAGATGTTGAATGCCTTCAAATATCCTTAGCTCCTCTGCAACACTTCGAATTGTCCTATGGTCATTGGGCTGTAACTGAATCTCCTTCATGGCCATCAGTTCTCCAGTTTGGTTATTAACAGCCGTATACACCTTTCCGAAACGTCCTTGGCCTACAAAATAGTTTAACATACACTTTTTAAGAATGGGGAAGTAGCCTGCCAGCAGTGTTAAAAAAAGTGTCAATGATGAGGAGTCACAATGCATATTTATTTATTAAAAATCTAAATAAAGTCTTAGCCATTTTACGTTGGACAAAGTAGTAGTTAAAAAAAAAAAAAAACCGAACAAAAGAAACTTAACTACACACTATATTCAGTCGGTTAGTAATCTCCCTCAATACGCATTGTTAACTAAATTGGGAGGGTAATCTATAAAATAGTGATCTTCTTAGTACAGGTAGTCTTGGGTGTGGAAGAGCAAAATAAATTGCGTAGACACTTCGAAAAATAGATGGATAACTTGTTACATCTGAGTTGTCCATTTACAATTTTATAGAGGAACTTAAAAGGAGATACTTTACGACAATATGCTGCACATCCAATGTTCAATGCCTTGAGTAGTGATTTTTCGTCTAAGTTGCAAACACTGGGAACTCTAAACGTAACTATTGGTAGCAAAAACAAAACTCTCTTCAGTTTAGAAAGAGCATTAGAAGCAGCTATAGGCCATACATATTAGCAGTACTCTAGTCAAGAGGACACGTAAGTTTTGTAATACACTGATAAAGCCTGAAGCTCTCTAATCTCGACATATCTGTATAGTCACCTTAGGAGACGCGTGGCTTTTTTGACTCTGGCAGCAACATGTTCTTCAAAGTTTAATTTCGAATTTATAACACCACCCAATTCATTCTGACTACTAGTTTGTTTAATAGTAGTGCTTACAACGTCATAGGTACTGTGGAAGAAAATTTTCTTTAACGTAATCGTGAGAGAGATGTTCCAACGTTTATTTTCAAGTCCCATTATTCACACCAAGAAATAAATGCATTAGTATCAGAATGAAGCTCAAATACTTAATTAATGCTGTTAATTTCACGAAATACTTTGGAATCATCAGCGAACAGAAGTATCTTAGAATTACAGCTTTCAAACATCTATGCAAGCTCACCTACATACATGACAAAAAGTAAGAGATCTAGAACGGAACCCTGGGGAACACCAGATAAGACAACCAAACTGAACTAGTACTAGCCAATACTACTATCTGACAGCAATTGGATAAATAACTCTCCGGAGCAACTGACTTGTACATAGGCATTACATTTTGTTGGGGAATAACAGTTGCAATTCCAAAGTACGTTACAAGTTTCTGTTACTAAAACTTATTTTGCTTAATTTCCATTTCTGGATTAATGCTGGTTCGGGAAAATTTCTTACATGTTAAGGTTTGGATCCAGATAATTAAAAATGGAATTTTTTAAAAATAAAATTAATGGACAGATTTAAGGATACAAATTTCATCAATCAATGATAATTAGAGTAAGTTATTCAAGGCAAATATAAAGCAGGAAGTTTCTACTATAGCTCTTAATAATTGAGAGCCAAACAAAGAATGGGATAAGCCACGCAGACAATAAAGACGTGATTTCTATTTCCCCGCAACCATGACATCTGTCACAATCTAATGTATCACTGATTATTGTACGATGGACCGTGGAGTCTCCGACAACAAGCGGTTATCAATGCACACAGTTTCAGATGGTTGAGAGGAAATAAAAAAAATCACACCTTTATTGTCTGTGTGGCTTATCTCGTTCTTTGGTCGGACCCTTCCAATTATTTAGAAGAGAAATGTCTTTCATGACACTAAAGAAAATGGAATTAGAAGCTAACACTCTCCTGCTATCTAGCGGAAGCAGTGTAATGCCTGACTTAACTAATTTAAACATTTTCATTTTAAATCATTCAACTGCGGGAAACGTTTTTTTAAGTTGATTTCGAAGAAAAATATACCTATTGAGATCGGTACCATGTCACATATATATATATACACGCTAGCGGCCATAATTTTGAAGATATCTGAACCAAATTTTATGTTGTTTGTAGGCTTAATAGCTCGGCTAAGTTCGTTAATGAGCAAAATCGGATTCAGCGCCTTGGAAAAGTTAGAGGATGAAGAAGACGTCGATAGCAGAAATAAAATATTGACTGAGATAATAAGAAAAACAGCCAAGGAGATAGCAGGTACCAGAAAGAAAACAGAGAGCAAAATCTCAGAAGAAACTAAGCTCTTGATGAAGAAAAGAAGGGAAATGAAAGAAGAGGAAAATTGCATAAAGAGGATTGAGTACATAGAACTAAATAAAACCGTAAGAAAGAAAATAAGAGAGGATGTAGGAAGATATAACGAAAATCTTGTTAAAAATACAATCGAGGAAAACAAGAGCCTGAAGAAAGCCAAACAGCAGCTCATGATAGGGAAAAAGCAAATAATTGCAGTTAAGAGACCAGACGGGACCGTAACACGAAATAAGGAAGAAATTATAAACATATTTGAACATTTCTACACAGAATTGTACTACTCCGAGGAAGAACTAGGAAATGAAGATTCAGAAGAAATTGATGTTGATGTCCCAGACGTAATGAAAGAAGAAGTGGATAAAGTACTTCGAGGGATGAAGAACGGAAAATCACCAGGAGAAGATGGACTCACAGCAGAGATGTTTAAATGGGGAGGTGAAAAGATGAAAGAGGAAGTTGCTAAATTATTCTCGATGTGCTTGAGGAAGAGAGAAATACCCAGAAGTTGGAACAATGCCGTTATCATTTTGTTGTACAAGAAAGGGGACAAAGAACGAGTAGAAAACTACAGACCAATTAGTTTACTGTCAGTCCTATACAAAATGTTCACCAAAGTTATTTTGAATCGTATTGAACGAGACTTGGATTTTAATCAGGGAAGGGAACAAGCCGGATTTCGTCGTGGATTTAGCACAATGGACCAGATACAAACATTGAATGAAGTTATGAAAAGGACTAATGAATATGAACTTCCATTATGTTTGGGATTCATAGATTTTGAAAAGGCTTTCGATTCGGTCTCCTTGTCAGCTGTACTTGAACATCAAGGCATCGAAAGTGCATACATCAAGTTACTGCGAAACATTTACTCGACTGCCACTTCTGTCATTAGGCTGCATCAAGACAGTGAAAAATTTAAAGTTGGAAAAGGGGTAAGGCAAGGAGATTCAATTTCTCCGAAACTGTTTTGTGCGGTCCTGGAGAGAGTGTTCCAGAATTTAAACTGGGATGAAGTTGGAATTAAAATTAATGGCGAATATCTTCATCATTTACGGTTCGCTGATGATATAGTCCTGTTTGCTTCAAGTGCAGAAGAACTACAAACCAGAATGGAAGAACTGAGTAACGAGAGTTCGAAAATAGGCCTTAAAATGAACTTAAGTAAAACAAAAGTAATGTACAACCAACATGCTGCAAAGAAGGAAGTGAAGATTAACGGAGAGACAATAGGCATAGTTGATGAGTATGTTTACCTAGGCCAGCTTAAAACATCGAATGCAAAGTTGACTGATGAAATAAATAGAAGATGTAAAATGGCGTGGAGTTCTTTTGGAAGACTACACTTTATTTTCAAAAGCAAACTTCCAATGTGTCTGAAGCGTAAAGTTTATAATCAATGTGTCTTACCTGTAATGATGTACGGCTGCGAAACTTGGACATTGAATGCGCAAACGACTCAAAGATTGAGAGTCACACAAAGAGCAATGGAGAGGTGCATGCTAGGAATAACCAGGAGGGACAGGAAGAGAAATGAATGGATTCGCGCACAAACAAAGGTAGAGGATGTAATCAAGAGTGCGAAGAAGATGAAGTGGAGATGGGCCGGTTACATAGCTAGACGAACAGATGGAAGGTGGACGACAAATGTACTACAGTGGATTCCTAGAGAAAAGAAACGACCGAGACGACGTCCAAATGTAAGATGGGTAGATGAAATCAAGCGTTTTTCAGGAGCTACATGGATGAGGATATCAGCAGACCGAGATATGTGGAAAGAAAAGGGGGAGGCCTTCATCCAGCAGTGGATAGAAAACGGCTGAATATGATGATGATGATGATATATATATATATATATATATCAGCCCCTATGGAGTTGATAGGGAAACTTTGTCTGCATAAATTATAGTACTCCCTAAGAAGTTTACGGTGACACCAAAGATTCAGGGGTTGTGGGGGTACGAGTGAGGGTGGAAATTCGAAAATTTTAAAACCATGTCTTGTGGGTTAACGTTGAAAAGCTCTTAATTAATCTATAAATCAATAACTAGTTTCTCGATAGCGCTCATATTTCGTTACGGGTATATAAGGTGGTGGGTTTCATTGGGCCTGTTAATTTCAATTGGACTATCACTGCATTCAGTTCTAATAACAAAAACTTTGCACGGTAATTAGTTAACCTATTAGGGTAATTAGTTACCGTATTTATAATTTTATAATGAAAATAAAATGATAGAAGTATATTTACTTAGAGTGTTTTTATTCTGCACTTACCCCAATAAATTCAATCAAAAACACTTCGAAATCTTCCTCAGCCTGTAGGCCTACCGAAAGGATTTTTTTAAATTACCATTCAATTCCTGTGTAATATCTGAAGCTTCTATGGTGAGTGGCGTACTCGTGGTTGTATGCACGAATTTTCCATATCCCAAAACGTAACAAAACAATGTGCTTTAAGTTAAATATTGCTCGCATTGTATATTTTGATTAGTGGAACTGCCAGACTTTTGAGAAGTTTCAGTTTCGATAGCCACTTGTAAGGTATACCACTCAAATTCACTGGATTTCCGACATGATGGTCATTTTTGGTACTATGTTATTTACATGTACAAGACCTCAAGCCAGTTGTGTAGACAAGAATACATTTTAAAAGTAAATAAATAACTGATGATCTGTACGGAGAAAAATCTATGATCTAAAGATCCTCAAGCAACGTGATCCGATGGTTGTTTTCCACTGCCTTTCATCGGATGGTATGCTGAGAAATCCTGATGTTCAGAGTTTCTTTTAAAGAACTATGTTTAATACGTCGTAAACGGGAATGGAAATCAGGCCCCCTTGATTATAATACGATTTCGGTCTTATTTTATAGACAGAACTGGAACAACTAAAGTAATGACGACGCTTAACTAATACGTGATCATCGTTTGTGTTCCTCCGACAGCGGCAATCCTCCACAAGAACTCAAGAACTTTATAACTCTCCATGCACTCCTGTCTTCGTCCTAGCGTATGATACATTCTTCTTAATTCTGTAAATATATAGTAACCATTCTTTTATCCTACATTTTTTTTTTTTTCCCTTATCAAAACTTCAACTGCTTGAAGAACGTAGGAAATTAACTAGTGTGAGAAGTTTACGAAGAGGCTAGGGGATGTGCCATAAGAACAACTGATTGACGCAGTTTCACAATAGTGTTGGAATTTAAGGTGGTGGCCTTAGTAGTTGTTGCAAAGCAATCATTATATGTCGATCGAAGAAGAAAGGGGAACTTACACATATAGACAAATTAAAGATACATTTCGATATTCATTCGGTGTGACTGGGAAAAAGGGAGAATCTTCATCCAGGCTTTGAACCTGTGCCACGTTCAATCTTCTATGATTATAGCTAAGTAAGCCAATTAATGGAAAGCGTTACTGTAGATGGCCGATATTATAAGAATAATGAAATCACAACGGCTAAGATGGACAAGCCATGTAGCTCGGATGAGGGGAAAAACTACGATTATATTCCATCGTGGGTGCGAAGCCGGAGGGATAGAGGTCGCTGGGAGATGATGATCAGAAGGGATCTTCAAGACGTAGGTGTTCGTCATGAAAACAGACTTGATCTTATCCAGGATAGATGGAAAGGAGGGTTCAATGGCAAACGTTTGTTACGGCAGTGATGAACCTGCGAGTTCCGTAAGCCACTGAGTTAGTTAGTTAGATGGAAGAGGGCTAGAAACATTATCACACTAGGATTCATCTACAAAATTTGAATTTGAATTCATTTGTGCCCTCTAGACGTCTTAGGCCCGGATAGTGTGGGGAGTGGATGTTAGAAGGTAGTTGGTCAGGGCCTAGTTAGTAGGTATCATTCCGACGTTTGCTTGGTGTGACTGAGGAAAAATCCTAAAAAAAAAAAAAACATGTCAGGATGAGCAGCCACAGGGATCGTTCCCAGGACCTTCCGAATGCTACGCCAAAACTACCAACTGAGCCACGGCCGCTCGATTTATACAGAAAACAGCCATATTCGAAACTGAGCTATCTCGTCAGCAAAGCATCATAATAAAAACGCCATACTTTTCTTCGCACCACACAATTTCTGTGTTATTATTATTACTTTAAAAGGCTTTGGTTACATTTGTATGTATCGAAACATTCAGTGGATTGTATCTAATCTTTCACTTACAAGAACACGTTAAAAAAAATCAACGTTATTTTAAGTGATACAATTCGCACTGCACGCTATGAATGCCTCCCTTTTATTTCGCAAGTGATTTGAATCTTAATGATGACACCAACCACCTATGAAATGAATCTCAGCGTTCAGCTTCTGCAAGAGGTTCTGTTTTAGTCTCGCCTGTCTCGATTCTCCCCTTCCATCCAGAGATCGTGAATGACACCAACAGCAGTGCAGAGTGAGCTTTGCTTCTCATTTGAGTCGGTGGCAGCTGGAAACTCGCTATGAAGTTTTTGATGTTCTGTCTTGTGTTTGTGGTTGCGGCAGAGGAAGTATTATCACAGCCATCTCCTCCACCAGCGTCAACCAACCCTCCTTTTCAGCCTCCGCCATGGAACAGAGGCAGCACCGGAGGAAGACGGAGAAACCGGCCAAGGGACCCAGAACCCGACAACTTAGTGGGACCTAGCGAAGGAAATCCCAGGGGAACTTCTCTAGCTGACGTAGAATATGAACCAGGCATCCATAACATAAATGAGGTCAGTACATATTTATTTGTCTTTCGGAAGTACATTCCAAGGAAAAACAATGAAGTTAATTATTTTGTCGACATTTATTTTCGTTTAACATCTAAGATCTACTGCCAGCGTAAAGACAGATTAAGAACCATGCGTACACATTATACACACACACACACAAAAAAAAAAGATGTTTGCTAATTGTGAAATATTACTGTACTTTGAGAATCTGACATGAGATCCCCCTTGCGCCCCCTTAATCTATTTTGAGTTTATTCTTCAATTTAATTAACACTACTGGGAGGTATTTGATCTACGACCTAAGCATGTACCAAATAAAAGGAAACACGTGTCTATAATTAAGAGCTTCAGAAGAAGTCGACTGGGAAGGCAGTATCCACGGCCTCTATTAGGGTACTATCAGGAGATTTTCACCTGAGTCTGGGTAAAAACAATGTCAAACCTACGGCAGAATGGTCAGGCTTGAGCAGATTCGGACTTACAATAGCCAATTTGTAACTTGGGATCTAAATCAGCAGAACTCGATGGCTGCAGTTTATATATTGCTTCCCGCAGGTGTAAGATTCTCTGGTACGACTAAAATTTTGCCTTAATGTTTCCATTTAAAAAAAAAAAAAAAAAAAAAAAAAAAAAAAAAAAAAAAAAAAAAAACTACCAGTTTTCAATTTACACACGTAAAAAGATGATGATGGAATTCGATTCGACCAAGACGCCGCGGTGGACCGGTCAGTGCTAGAGCGCTCTCCTCTGGCGCTTGGGGTTCGATCCCAGCTCATGCCATGTGGGCTTTGTGGTGGACAAATTTCTGTTATCCTCTCCTGTTTTCTCCAACTTACTTCATTCCACCAATTCTCCCACCACCATCCATACGGCCTGAGCCAAAGTTGCCTAAGACCCTTAAATAAAATTCAAATTCAATTCGGTTCGACCAAGAAAAGTGAAAAACACTTCCTTTATATCTCTTTCTTTAATTTACTCGGCGTCTTCGTGTGTCGCTTGCGGTTTAACTGGAAGTGACAAAATAGCGTGAAAATACAATTTTGGCTTTTCCGACATGTCGGTCTTTATCTGAAAGTAGTATGTGTCGTTCACTGCACCCTAACTGGAATATGACGTTACAAAGAGAATTTGAGGACAACTATTTCATTTAGAAATCTATGAGAAGTTTCCGTATTTCTGACTCGTTTAGTATTACTGACACAAGCTCATTCTTCAAAACAAAAGTGTAATAAATCACCAAGAACTCATCCACTCCTGTCTGAGTCCACATGGAACTTGTAAAGAAACTTTAGACTATTGCTCTTTTTAAGATAAAACATACACGTGCATGATGTCCCCTGTCATTGGGAGGCTTTCCATCAACACTCATCCTGATCCCCACAATCGAGGTGAACCTTGGAGGGTAACTACTGAATAAGTAAGGAGAATAAATAGCTCGAGAGTGTGTGGATGTCTCGGTGTTATATAAGAGCCTTGTTTTCGTTTTTTGTGCTGGTTATACACGCATTCCAGTTGCACCCAGAAGATGAAAGGGATGTGTGTGTAAGTTAGTCTGCTCATTAAACACATCTCGACAGCTGTTTCAAGCATAAAGTATCTTGTTACGTCTTGTCAACCGTCAGGATCTCCTGCACGCGGAATGCACTTCATTTCACTCACTTTGCAACGATCTCATTTCAGAAACAAGCAAACGTCTAGAGTGAATATTCACATGCTGATGATTTCATTCTTTCCCTCCGGTAATGAGTGGGTACGCTCGTCGCCTTGAATTCAAGTGACCCCGGTTTCGACTCCCGGTGGGAACACACTGAACGCAATGCTACAAAATCTGCCTTCAGCTCCGTAGGACATTACTTCTATCCATCACAAGGTAATAGCACCATCGGTTCACCTTGCCGACAATATCAGGACGCTAGATTACACCAAAATGGTATCAATAATAGCCCAGACGATTTACGAAATTTTATACTGATAGGCTTCACACTTCCAAGATTACTCTACTCTTGTGTTTAACTTATTCTTGATCGTGCGAGAAGAACTGGGAAAGCAATGACAAGAGTCTCAGCTTACGTACTAGGTCGGCACTCGTCTGGTGAAACTGAAAAAAATCTGGAAACTCTCTCTGGCCGGGAGCAGGACTGGAGCATGCGTACTTCCCCAGTGCCGATCCGAAGTACGCAGCCATAAACACTAGACCACAGATATTAGGCCTAAGATCGTTATCATAGTTATAAAGTAATTTAGTTTTCCTTTGCTCATGCTCTGGCAAATAATACTGAAGTTATTTCGCAATACCAGAGTATTATAGGTGTTTTGCGTACTCTTATTTATTTATTTTTTTTAAATAGAACTGCAGTTTGCGGCGTTTCAATACAATAGTCCCTGGACTCACTGCCATGGATAAATGTTAATAGTTATTTCAAAGTCGCATCCATTCCATATACTATTCGCACAGCATGATATCCAACCGAGCGGTCGTCGTTGGTTTAGCATTCGGAAGGTCGTGGGTTCAATCCCAGTGGTCAACTACCCTGAGTGAGAGCTTCCAGTTTTTTTTTTCCTGTCACACCAGGCAAATGCCGGCCGCGATGGCACCTTCAAGTTAGGCTCTAGCCGACACCTTCCTACAGCCTTTCCTCTCCCTCATCTCAACCTGAGCCTTAAGAGACCAAAATGGCATAAATTCAAATTCAGCATGATATCCAGACAGGTCCGGATACACCCTGAAGTTATAAATGCAATTTTAAAAAACTGATGGTACTCATTACTGACGTATGAAACACTTCTGTTTGTGAACTGCTTACATGCCCTCATATTACAATACTCGATGCCAAAATAAACCGGCAGGAGAACCTACTGGGATTCCACTTTACGCTTCGAGTATTTATTAGACCCTCCTTTATAGCTACCAAAGGAGATAACGTTATGTACTTTACTCGTGCAAGACGAATGTGAAAATCATCGGCACTGTCTTATTTCAAGGAACCATCTCAGTATTCCCATTAATTTAGTAAGGGAATATTCCGCTTCCACTGAGCAACCACGCTTAGTAGTATTACATTTGTGAGCTGGCGTCGTCACAAGTAATACGGTACAATGATGAACACAGACCACATAACACCCAGCCCCATAAGTGCAGTGTCCTCAAATTGCATTCCGCGAGTCTTGTGTAGGTGTTTCGTTATATATATATAAAACCTTTGGTAAACTTTATTTTATATGGGCCAATCTAGTAACTGGTGACTTCGGCCCGTCACGATTGTCTGTCACGTTCGAGTTAAGACACCCATGCCCTGCCGGGACTCGAACCCGGGACCTTCGAGTCGTTGGCCTAACGCCTTAGACCGCACGGCTACCCGGTCGGTAGGTGTTTCGTGGCAGTCTCAGTGATCTTGGTAGCATATACAATATAAGGGCTTCTTGTTTATGTCGGTACGCATAGGTTAAATTTATGCCTTACGACTAGCTGCCCTTATACATAATAAAGAAACAAAGCGTACTGAAATTCATATATTTAATTAAGGTCTGTAGCCAGCCATATAAGTCGTGGTATATTATTATACGCCATATTTATATTCACTACTAATTTACGCTGTTTTCAATATTACAACATTTATTTTAAGCTTTCATAAAAATATAATGGTTGTTAACCGACTGAGTGTTCCCCCCTCCTTTTTTTTTTTTCAAAACGAAAAGTGTGCTATGGCCAAAAAGGTTTGGGGAACTCTGGTCTAGTGGTTTTGGTTACGGAATCGGAGCGGAACTGGGGAAAACATCCAGGTTCAAGTTTCGTTCCAGACCGGTGCCTTACAAAAGCTCTGGCCAGTACCTTCCTCACCTTTTTCTTCGGAGAACACTCGCCGAGGGACGTCATCCCTGAGACCTATGATAGAATTAGAGCTTAGAGATCCCAGTAAACGCCCAGAAATGTAAATTACATTTACGAATTTGCAACAAACTATAATAAACTAGAAACTACAACTTCCCTATTTTTCAATTGATCACTAAAAATACAGTAATAACAAAAAAGGGTGCATCCAATCCAATCCAACACAAGGATGTCTACTACCATACACTTATTTCTGACCTACACAAACTGACAAGTTCCCTCTTCCCCAGCCAATGACCTAAACCTTGACAGCTATGTTGTGATGAGAATGCCAGACAAGCAACCAAGGCCAAATGATGAAGGGCAATTTTTAAACGGGACTAGTAGTTAAATAGCGTCTTGGGCAATTGAAAGTGACATTCGAAAGAATTGAAACACACAGAGTCGTTATTCTACAACGAATAAAAGTTAACACTTTTCAACTATCAATTCATATTGTCATTCGAAGTTAAAAATGTTTATACTACATGCCTGTTGACAGCCAGTTGTATGAAATATAAGGTACATATAATTCCATATATAATTAAAAAAAAAACTTTAAACGAAATTTTACATTGCTGACCTTTAGAGAGCTTTAAGGCTATAGGCCGTCAAGCCTAATTCCTTCGCTATAATGGGGAAACTAAGACCTACATTCTATTTTTGAATATATTTATGGCCTTCAGGCTGGGATGGGGTAGGTAGATGACAGGGAAGGCATCGGTCAGGACCTGGTGAAACAGGGAAACTGGAAAACCTACGTCAGGATGGTCGCCAGCGGGGTTCGAACCTTAGGTTCTATGTACCATGCCAAACCACTCCTGGTGGAACGAGAGGAAACCCTATCAGGATGACCAACGTGAGCGTGACTCGAATTCATGCCGCTTCTCCAGGGTTTATCCAAAGGCAGCTATTGCAACCATTAGATCACCGGGACTAAATAATGGGAATTATTATTTACCATAAAGGGCAAATGAAAGATGGAAGTTACTGAATAAATACGCTTTCTGTCAGACAAACTAGTTAAAAAAAAATCTCCGGTGCAGTGGAGGTAACGGGAGATTTTCCAAAAGAAAAATCTTAAAACTTAATATTTCGTAATTTGATAAGGATACGAGACCGTAATCTAAGAAATTCCCTTACAACATATCGTAAGGCAATGGTTCCAACTTTATTTTTTCGCGCTTCACACTATAAACCTTGCATTCACCCCAATCTCTTCATGGTATTGCCTACGTATGGAGAATACAGAAAAGAGTATCGCACACCAGTCTAGAGGGATAACAAAATTATTTTAGCACCCATTTCAGTGAGGTACTAATGGTGGTTCATATTCTTCAGCAGTGGGCTGGCTCTGGCCCTGCAAAAACTGTGGTATTTTCACTGTCAAGTTTAATTCTTCCTGTTCCTAAGCCCTCTGTCTATTACTATAGCTCACTTTTGAATGCGACCAATTTGTTTATTTACTTTCGTTCTTAAGATAGAAAAAAAAAATCAATCTGCAAGAACTATTATGTCTCACCTAAAAAAACTCAAGGCTTTTAGTAGCCAATACATAGCCTAAACGGTTGGAGCTAGAAAAACGAAATTTAGTATGAAGGTACATCATCACTAGCAGATTAAGCAAATATTACAAAATTTTGAAAAAGTCTCCATCTTGGATCCAAAATGGCCGCAAGACTCATTGTTGTATAGAATATACAGCCTAAATGGAAAAACGAAATTTGCTATGAAGGTACACATCACTAGTAGGTCACGAGAATATTACAAAATGTTTCCAAAGACGCCATCTTGGATTCAAAATGGCGGACCCCAAAAATTCATTATATAGTTTCAGCCTACTACGAGTTATCCCATTCACTTTCAATCGAAAAGAACGCCTTTTTCCCGCTGACGGGCTTTAACTGGTTAGAAAAGTGTATCGCTATATCTCAATCATTTTAAGGTATGTTATGGCTTATGTAGTTATCATGTACGTGAAAATCTTACAAAGGACACTATCGAGAAGTGCGCGTCGAAAGTAGATTTTTTTTTTTAGGATCATTCGGAAGAGATCCTAACCCATATAAAACATACGTAAAAATTAGCTGCTGAATCGCAGAAGTAACTGACAAATTGAAGTTTTTTTTTTGTTTTTTTTTTCGAAAATCAAGCTTTGAATTTTGTTGTTTCAAGCACAGAAACTTCACAGATACATTCCTGCCACCAAAACAAAGAGAAAAAGGTATATTTGTCTTTTTTCGAATTCAACTTCATTTTCGAGATATAGGGTTTCAATTTGAAGCCCAAAATCGATTTTTTTTTTCGATAGTAAGGATATTTTAAATACATCAGCAAAGATGTATAAAAGTAAAATGCAGTTCGTGGGAATTGGTGTGTATTGTATCAACAGGGTACATATGGAAGTTAAAATGTGATATCATCCAATTGACGATGTTGCCATTGTTTTTCAAAACGTCCGTTTATTGGATATCTGGTATGACTGATTTGATACGACCAGCAACTCCTTTTCATTGCAGAGCTCAAACCAAACGCAACCATTCACTCCCGAACAAGGTGGAAGGGCAGATGATAGTATTCCTGGCCGTGCAGTCCTCCTCCTGCAAAGACTAAACGATCGTCTGACAGCGCTCCATGCTTTAGATGAGCAACAACTACGGAGGCTGGAAACACTTGAATACAGGTAAGTTGTAGTAAAGAAGGAGACAAATTATATTTAAAAAATCTACTGTTTAGATCTTAAATACAAGGCGATTATACTGTTAGGCGACTATACTACACCGCGCAGTTCAGTAAATTGAAGTCTGTCTACACGAACTAATCCAGGTATGTTATCGGAGGGGTGGTTTTGGCGATTCGAAGTGAGTGTAGGAAGAATACGAAGAGGGTATGCACATTTTTCATCTAAAATTAAACTATTTTTCCCTAAACATCAGTAACTCGGTATACATTTAATCTGGATACTGTTATACTGACTACACAGACAACAGATGTAGATGACCTAAGATTTCACTGAATTGTATTTATGGTCTTTACGTATTTAAGCCTCAGGCCGGGATAGGGAAGGGGAAATGATTCGGGTAGGTGTCGGCCAGGGTCTATGTTGAGGGTGCCATCCCGGCATTTTCCTGGTTTGACAGGAAAACCCTGGAAAATCCTCACAGTCAGGATGGTCGGACACTGGGATCGAACCTTAGACATCCCGAATGCTACGCCACCGCTCTACCACTGAGCTACGGCGGCTCGGTACCTAAGATTTCATATACGATATGAATAATCTATGGATTCAATGATCAGTAAGACATTGTTATCTAGATTGTTGTATTATAAATATTCTGTGGTTACGAAGATCTCTAAAAAACATATGGTAGGATCAGCTGTGGGCTAATATTCAATAAAATATTATTGTCACACATCATTGGTGTTGGCGAGTGCACTGAATGATTGGGTGTTCCACAAGTTTTAATATCTCATACTTGGTTGCTAACGTAAACAATCTGTAACATATCGATATTGCATTCTACTAATACAACAGTGGATATTTATAGCCAAATAAAATATATTTTGGAAGTATCTAGCCATCTTTTAAATAAGTTATATTTGAATTTTATTTATGACCTTTAGGCATCTAAGGCTCAGACCAGGATTCGGGAAGATGTTGGCCAGGGCCTATGTTGAAGGTGCCATCCCGGAATTTCACTGGTGTGACTGAGGAAAAACCCTGGAAAAACTTCAGTCAGAATGGTCGGCCGCTGGGATCGAACCCACGACTTTCCGAATGCTACGCCAACGCTCTACCACTGAGCTACGGCGGCTCGGTTAAAATATAGAGAACAGAGATGGAATTTCATATGTTGTGGGCTAGATTAGAGATATAGCTTCGTATTGAAACCAAAGCTAATTTAGCAGAAGACAGACTCGGCCATCTTAAACAAATTATATACCGCACAATATTTACTAGTTACACACAAATTTAAAAGATATATTTTTCCATTTCTTGCGTCCAAAGTATTTTTAATTGGCTGCCTTTCATTAAAAAGTTAACCTATAATAACTGGGCAACTGTACCCTTTCACTGTTTTTTTTTTCTGCTTTCACGTTTTTGTAGAAACTTGAAATCTGTAAAATCTACTCTGTTGTGGTGTTACAGGACAGTTGGCAACATTGTATGGTGCTCACTCGTTGAAGTGAAACTGGACTGTATATAGTAAGACTACATACACTGTGCACTGGATGTATGAAAAGATTCAATAATATCTTATATTTTTTCCTTACACTAGCTGAGTTTTCGTCTGTTGATACGGGATCCAGTGGGTTTTCTCCCCCTCACCATACGGGGTGTCGAATCGAAAAACTAAGACAGGCGTTGCTAATGAATTGATAGTTATGCCAAATCTGCCCACTTCGAGGTAGTCAACCCGAAAAACTACATTGTGGTGTGGGTTGTTCAGTCTGTAAATTTGACAATCACGCTCTATGAACTGATTGCACAATTTTCACATGTCACCCCTTCCCACCCCAGGGGGGCCTTATCTTCAACAGTATTTTTCCCCGATACTAAGGGCTAAGCGAGATGTGTACCAAGTTTGGTTGAAATTGCTCCAGGCGTTCCAGTTATGCTGGAATATATATATATATATATATATATATATATATATATATATATATATATATTCACAGCCATATTCAATCCACTACTGGATGAGGCCTTTCCCGAGGGAGGTGGTGGTCTACTGCTCCCACGCTGACCAGGCGGGTTGGTAGAGCCTGAGCTCTTAACTGTGATCGCCACTGTCTTTTATTCACAGCAGCTCCCCAATTGTCCTCACCGAAATTTTTGAGTCCCTACCGGGAATCGAACCCGGGACCGCTCGCACTGAAGTCGAGCGCGCTACTAGGCTACGCAGGAGGCTCATATATAATAATAATAAGCAGTGTTCAGTTTAGAAATCTACCGCTGAAATTTAACATTACTATGCCGCTGTTTTAACACAGCAATCAAATATGTACTATATTAAATTTGAAAAGGGCATTTACCTATTCTGATTGTCCTACTTCGCATTAATAATTAGTGTTGAGGTACTTCGTTTAAACCATTGTTCACTTCATGTTTTGTGAATGTATTTGGTCTAACTTCGAAGAGCGTTCCCACTCCCAGTGTTCATACGAAATCCGGGACCTCTGCCACTAGATCACAGAATCTGTCCATGTGGACCCTCACATGTCTAAATCCACTTATTCTTTGCTTTGTTTCCATTTCTCAGTTTTTAACTAACGAAAGAAATAGGTTAATGTTACACAATTATTAAGATATCCAGGACGTTACAACCCAAATTACATCTTTAGGTATTTTCACAAATATATTTTGTTTGAAGGTTAACAAAGATGGAAGTCCAGTCCAATGAAAAGAGCGATGGAATGAAGGGAGTGCTGAGCGAAGTGAATCGCAAAGTCCAGGAACTGGATTGGCAAATGACTAAACTCGACACTTTACTCGAAGGGACAAGACAAGATTTACTAGCTCTCAAACAAGGACAAAATGAACTAAGACAAATTTCAGGATCCTCTCGAATACCTGACACAGGTTAGAAACAATGTTATTCCTTTTATTAACACTTACAAATACCGGCAGCATTCAACAGTATAACTATGGGTACAACCAGTGTTTCAATTTTATATCACACTTTAGCTTTGTTTAAATCCCATATTTTAAAACTTAGTTTCTGTTGAATAAAAATATTCGGCGCAACCTTATTCTGACCTATCTGAGATATTTATTCCAATGTACACTTTTCTAGTAAATAATACATATACGTGCATTAGTTTCTCTGTTATTTATGACAGCTGTTTCTAGCTTTTTAAATAAACTGTTTTTTGACGATCCCTATTGAGAAGGAGCTCAAGGGGAATTTCTAAATATTTCAAAAAAGTTTCAAAAGATGTAATTCACACGTATTTATCGATACAGACTCTCGTCTATAAGGTACAGGTATGAATAAAACTTTTGACTCATGTTTTGTCTTTCGAGAATATTTCCAAAATTTGCAGATGTCCCTCCTGTGTGTAACATTTATGAACGAAAATTAAAATTAGGATTAATATTCTCACTGGGTTACAAAAATACCCCTCTCCGGATAAAACGAGGGAACTACACAATTTGGTAAGATTTTTCGACTTAGAATTTTTTGCAATGAAAAGTGAAATGTTTTCACATATCACCTGTCGTTAGATAAATATCAGGACATATTTTCAACAAACGTCATGTTCTTGTGCATATCTCTGCAAGTCAACAAATGTATACGACATTTCACAATATTAATTTTTGTAAAAAGGAAGTTAGTTATAGACATGTCACAAAACTTTTGTACATAGCTGTACAACAATAGTCCAGCTAAGCTTCTCTATGTTAACAGAATTAATAGTTTTACTTTGTCAACGCAAACAATGTACTACGCAACGCAATTTACATTTCTGCGGTATATAAATTCTATCATAATCCCTGGAAGACTTTCACACGCCCTACGAAAACAAGAAGTGAACTGAATTGAATTTAAGGCATTTGACAATTTCGCTCAGGGCGAACGAAAACAAGAAAACAAAAGAATAAAATAAAGTTGAAAACAAATGCATATTCGTGCACGTTTTTCCTATAACAGTAGGAGTTCCATGTATTAATGCCAACTTATTTCTGAAATGTTCAGTTTAGTCTCTTTTAGGCTCTTAACTCATTTTAGCAGTTTTTATGACCTACAGGATTCGCACACTTGATTAAGAAATGGCTCAAACGAAAATATACGTCACAATAGTAATGTTAGTAGGTACGGAATAAAATAGGTTAAAAGCTAAGAATTCGGGTCTTATTTGTTACAGGAACTCATAAGTCAGGTTCTACTGTATACGATTCTGAATTTTTATATACATTCGTTTCACTCGGTTATCTTAAGTGGTACAACCAAGGTTGAGGGGTAAGGTGAAGTCAGAGGAGTAGGTCACACATATACAAACACTATTGTTCACCTGGGACAGTTTATTTTTGCTGATTATTCAAATATTATATTACTTTCTGTGAATTGCTTTGTTGATCTGAAGGTCGAGTTTTAATAATTAAGAGGACTTCCAGTAAATTCAATTTGTTTTCTAATCTTACGATTGAACCTGTAATTTTGTTTATTTAGTGATTGTAGGATGAAGAACTTTGGAGACCAGTAATTTTGGCTGTTTGTAAGATCAGGTTTCTGTTGTAAATTCACCATTATAACATTAAAGTTATGTACATGTTTAACTTCTCTATTTGTTAATGATTGTTGTATTTTATGCTTACTACATGATGGAGCAGTTCCGTTTATGAAATTCTAATGTTACTGTATGGTTAATAAAGTATATTCTTTTGTTGTAATGTTTACAGTGACATGTTTTAAAGATTAAAAAGTACTTTTATATGGAAAAAATCATGCATTACTCTTTTAGAAACATTTCTGTTAATGGTCATCTATAATCACTGCAAGGTCTAATGTAAAGTAAGCTATGTGACATCTGTTAAAGCGGGATTAGTCACGCTTTTGTACTCAGGTAATTGCATTATTCCTTGTTGAGAATGGCGTATTGTTTAGTTCTGCAATAAAATACCTTATGGTTGTTCTTAACAGTCTACGTTCTTATTTCATAGATTTCTGCTCATTCATGTCTCCTGCCTCACGTAGCCCACTGAGTGGGTCGTAGCACACCCAAAGCCTCCGCTTGGTTTCCAGGGGCTCTAAAACGAGTTAGCACAAAATCCAACTTTCTTCCTTTAACTCGAGACCAGCAAGAATCTACACTGCGATAAAACTACGTATCTTCTGGATTTTAATTGATTTATTGCCTTATGGCATCTTTGGCTAAGCCGGGATAGAGTAGCATAAAGGATTGGAAAGGTATAGCACAGGACATTACTGAGAGTACCATCCCAGTGTTCGTCTGCTGAAACATGTAGGCTAGGTATCTTCTACGCAGTAAATATACTAATACGTACAAAGTATTGCAAACCATGTACATGCTGCAACGACATATTATAATTGTTGATTATTACATACCTGACTGGGAAATGCTGAAAAAATAATGTCTTAATATTGATTTTACAAATACCAAGCGCCACCAACTTTGATTTTTAAACAATATAAATGGGTCTCTTTCATTTATTTTTAGCAACGTGTCTACGTAGGTTTTTTATATACATACTTTGTAAATTAATGTCTTGTTCAAACAGGCTAATTAAATATTGATTTTTAACACACACCGTTTTCCTGTAATTGGAACTGCCCTCACAGGGACAGACGGCTTAAAATTTATTCCTGAGCTGAAGGTTAAAAAAGACTTCCAACAACTTGGAGACAATTTTTAAAAGAATATTTCAATCATCTTACTTATCATGTATTTTTCATTCGGATTTTGGTTCTGGTTAACCATAACTTCAACAGTATATCACCAACCGATTAATGGAAAAATCCTGCAACGAATCTGAATTATAATTTTCTTAATGGTCTTTAGGCATCTTTAGCTCAGGCCTCCTGCGACAAGGTGTCACATTTAGCCTACTGCCCTGTACAACTGTTCCAATCCTTAAATTCGTCGTCTTACAGTTGTTCTGTCGTGTGCTACAGCGTTCGAACTACCTTACTTTTCCAGAGTTTACAGGGAACTAACAAACATATTCCCACAACAATGAATAGTAAATACGGTATTATACCGATATACTAAGGTCAAGAATTTCAGATAATTTTCTTAATACTATAAAACAGTTTTTTGTATTTAGAATGGGAAGTTTAAACCACTGCTATAAGCTGGAATAGTCGTCAATTCTTTCAAACACAACGTATTACATACGAAATATCTCTAACAAAATGGAAGATTAAAAAATTCAGAAGCACGATACCAAAATTTCCCTGATTTTTCAAGAACTTCGAAATACATTTTTATGAAAATTCTCTACCTTTTTTAACACGGCATTTCCCCTGTAAACTGATTTGCCTGGCGTTTCCCAGTTTTCAGATCAAAGGGAATCTCGTGTTAAGAGTAAAATTAAAAGCAGATCCTTGCGATTCTTTTAAAATTCCAGATGGAGCGTCAACAGTAGCAGAAGCAGAGATTCTAGCTAAGCTGCAAATGATTATGGCTTCACTCTACAGCATCAGGGGAGTGGTAGGTGTTTTGCAAGATGATATGAGTGGAGTGAAGGAAAACCTCACAACCATAAATAATGCAACAAGGTACGTTTTTATGACTAAAATCAATTCTAGAACTACATTCTTTTCCGTGCAACTATGAAATCTTAGTGTTATGGCCACTATTTATTTCTGACAAGAGATAAACATGGTAATAAAAAAGAAAATAGATGTCAAATTTCTTGAATTTTGAAGGTTGTTTTACAAACGTAGAAGGAGCTATATACCTGGGAAATGATTTTCATTTGTGCAATGCAATTTCTTCTATCAGTTATGTGGTGCATGTACTGTCAGGAAGTATTCCAGTTCTCTCTCTCACGTTGAGCATACGTTTGTATTAACTTCCACCATTCGGAACAGACATACTTTACACAATACATTACATTTGAATAACAACCAAACTTAATTACTTCTCAGTAACTTAGCATCGTTAAGTGACTACTTGAATGAAATTCTCATTTGCCATCTCACTAAAATACCACTACTCACCACTTTACCTTTCTTCCAGGATAATCACACGTCACGATCACTGTCTGACTAATGTAACCTGCGGTTTCTTAAAAGTGCTCGCACGCACTGCTAGGCAGGCGATTATATTCTGACCACAACTTAACGATGTTCCTGACACATTTTTGGATAATCTTGTTCAACCCTCTTCCATTTATAGAGAATACTTTAAATGTTCTAATGTTTAATCTACTTCCGGAAACTAAATTAACAGAAGAATGGTGGAATAAAGCTTTCCTTGGCTATGGTGATCCATTATATCATTTGGCGTTAACACATTTAATAACGCTTTAGCAGTTTTCTTCACATGTGCTGAAATTTTATATACTTGTATGTTTCTAAATTAAAGCCTTGGAAAAATAATATGTTGCCAACTATATAATTAATAACTTCAATTATTGGAAATAGAAGTAACGAAAATAAGAATCAAGTAATTTTCTTTAAAATATCGATAGATCTTGGTTTGTAAATGTTCAGTTGATCATGTAATGCACATTTTGAACCAATGGCAATGAACCTTTTGGAATACTTAAAGCGTCCAGAACTTATTAGAGGATCCAACTCTTATTTGTAATTCATTGATTCAACGAGTATATTGATTCCTACACCAAAATCTTTTGAAATAAAGCCATTACTGAGTTTTAAAAGTAGAAATATTGTTCATGGTATAAAAGCAGCTCCAATTTTGTGTTATTAATAGGAAAGCAGATATGCGAATATGGGTAAATGTTCTCTTCTATACTGAGGTATCTAAAGATGCCTTATTTCAGACAAATCAACAGCGTAAGCGGACAACTCCTAACGAAACAATATTTTAACAACGTCGTTTTGGACATGAAACAAAACACAGCGCCTGCAGTCCAAGCATTGCCACACTATGTCTCAACAGCAATGTTCAATGGAAAAGGTAAGTGGAGTTTTTATTAATAAACAAATTGTGGTTAGTCTATTAATAAAAAAATCAATATATTTTATAAGCTTTACAGTAACTTATTAAGGCTCCAGCACAAATCTATTGGTAATAAAAAAAACTAATGACTTTTAACTTCCTAACTGACAGAACCACTAAGCCACAGCTCGGTAGTTTTGAATCAAATTAAGTCTCTTGAATAGGCAAGAACATTTGTTTTCACTTGCTCTAAATGTCAGAAGCGAACGTGTAAGCCTCTAAGGACGGGATCTACAGGTTTTAAGTAGACTCCGAATCACTGCGTCAATGTATGCTTAATGGGTTAGAACCCACGTCCCCGCGCACCATAAGTTAAAGTGATGAGCATCTGGCAATTGCGAATAAGTCAAGAGTACTTATTAAATGATAAAATAATGATATTTAGGTCATTTTCTTTACGTGTTTTTATTATTTTTTTTTCTTTTCTTGGTGATGAATAGGCAACTTTGGCTAAACCTCATTACGTCAGAGGAATGACGTCCATCGGCGATTACTCTTCCTGGTCCAAGAAGATGACGCCATAGCCTTACCTATGGTATCATCCCGGCGTTCGCCTGGTGAAACTGAGAAAACTCTGGAAAACCTCAAACCAGACTATTAAATATTTAAGGCATAAAGATATGCGATGAAAGCAGAATTTCGTTACATCCATATATGAGGAGCTTATTTTCAAAGGGAGCACATGTCCAGTGTGTGTGGATTGTAGGATTTGCATATGTGAGAGGGAAGGGTGGGGCTTGAGTAGCATACATGTTCTTTCGTAATTCATACACGTGTATCAAATACTTGTGGTCTGGAAGAAAAAAGCTATCTTTCTTAACTTGATCTGTTAAAATAACTATCATGTCAAATATATATATATCAAAATACTAATTTTACTTGCTCATCCTAATACAAAATTAGCAAGAAAAATGAGAGAGAACGAAACTACTCCCTCAAATTGTTTACAGTGACTTGTAGGAACAATTAAACACTATCCATTTTACACGACAAAGCTTTTCGCAGTAAAGAAATAATACTTTAATTAATAGCACTAGGCAGCAATTTATCTGACAGAAAATAACGAAAGTAATGAAGTTAACTCAGTCATTCGAAGCAAAGGTGTGAGAATGTTTAGTTACCTATTGTTGTTAAAAAGATAATCCTACTTTAAAAAATGCATGTTACGTCACATGCAATTTTTAATTGTTATACTTCTAAAAAAAGAAACAAATTTAATGATCTGAGAGGGAAAAAAATGCTGTATTTACTAGCTTTGAGGGGTTGCACCTTTCGCCAGAGGAGTGAACTAAGCATTTAATTATCAAGTGAAATTGATTATTTCACTGGCTACACAGAGCAAACACGACGAAATATTTAGTACATTCACATTCACAGCCAGAGTCTTTATACTTCCAATAGTGGAACAACATTACGAATTAATAGTGAACTTAAGAAATTTTCTAAATTTGCACCTAATATTAGTTGGGAATATCCACTATGACACTGTGGAACTGAAAAATACTTTCAATCGACCAAGTTTATATGACCTGCAGTGAACATTACTAGTTACAAATATATGTTTTCTTCTTTACAGTTCATAACTCGGATGAGCCTCTCCCACGTAACTGTTACGAAGTCAAACAAAACGGCTACAACGTATCAGGCGTATATCGCATCCAGCCTGACCTTGCCAGCCAGCCATTCTTTGTATACTGTGAGCTGGAGGAACGAGGAGGTGGATGGACGGTAAGTTTTCTTCCCTTTCAACAAAAGAACTAACTTTTATTCAATCCAGAAGCCTTTGATTGATGATATGTGAATGAAGGGAACTAGTAAGACACAAACAATTTCCTATGCCACGCTGTCTTCACTGCTCTTGGAAAAATTCACGTACATCTTCATCAAACTCTTTCTATTAATAGTTCTGACAACTACCCTTACGCACAGCAGAGACAAGAGAAAGTAATCATCTGCTCTTCAAGGGCTATCCATAGTGTGATAGAAAATGTCACATCATTCCTATGGGTACTTGTTCGCAGAATTAGTAATTAATACAGGTTAGAAAAGACCAAGCAAATCGTTTATGGCAGTAAGTTCATACGAAAGAATTAATGCACTCTTCCCTTTCAGGGCAAAATGACACAGGCTAACCAGTGGCGAATCCAGAGAGAGGGCGTGGGGGTCGCGCTCCCCCTCCTGCAGGGAAAATTCTTTATTTTTCATAGCACTATTTCTACAATTTATTTCAGAATAATTTATCTATAAAGATCAATTTTGGGGCCACGATAAAACTTACCAATATGAAGGGAAATACATGATAAATTTAGACTTATAAAATTCACTTAGCGGGAAAATATGGAAAATGTCCCTGGCCCATTCCACCTTCCCCTCCCCCTCACTAAAATCCTGGATGGACACTGACGCTAACACTACTAAGTTTACAACCTAACTAAATCTTGTTTCTTATAAATTATATTCCAACATCAGAATCACCGTGAGAACTCGATAACAGCTAAGATAATTGAGGACTTGAAATGGAAAACCATGTAAGTGCAACAAATCCAAAAATCGCGTTTTCGATGTTAAAATGTTTGAATTGCCAAACCTAACAACATGCAAAAATCTAGAAGTTTCCAGACCATTGCAAATAGTTGAAAATCGCAACGGAAGATGTTCTTAGTTACGTGTGTCCAAGGCGGAGAAACCTTCAGTTTTCAACTCCTCTGTAAAATTTCGTTTGTGGCACTTACATGGTTTTCCATTTAAAGTCCTCAATTATTTAGTAGCTCTGTGGATGACTGTTCTTAGCTTAAATATTTTTGTACTTTCCTTTAGAAATTAAGACGAGGATGTAGCAAATAACAGTCGCAATGTAAACTGCATATTTTGAACAGGTTGCGTAATATTATTATAACCTTGTTGTTTCTTTTTCAATGTTATTAAGTTCTAATTGCAAAGGCTTGTTGCGAAGTCCTGTAATCTAACTACCGTGAAGGAATGTTTTGTAAAAAGTTTCGTAAACCTTATATATTTGGCCTTTTTCTTTTAGTAACTAGTGACTTCGGGTCGTCTCGATTTCCTTAGCCGTTAAGTTTCTAAAATCCACAAACATCCATGTCCCAGCTGGAATTCGAACCCGGAACATTGGAGACGCTGGCGGAACCGCTTTCGTGACGAGGGCCATGGCATGTTGTTTTGTGCACCCAGATTCTGCCTTGGATTCAAATCCGAGCAAGGTTCGGATGTCCCGTGCTTAGAAGTCATCCTTGATTAGGCCGAAAATCACACATTCAAAGTTTCACTCATAAACATTCAATCTATTATCCGCCCAGACTTAAGAGTATACTGTTGCTCTTATGGCTACAGCGATGCCGGTTTGACTGCTACATAAAAACGAAAATGAGCTCCCTGCAGCCGTTCTCGCACTTCGGGTTGCCACAGCCGAGCAGCAACGCTCCAGTTGCTCTTGAGCCGCCAAGTTTTACAAATGAAACTATCGTTATATTAGATAATTAAATATGTGTGAATGAAGAAAGGCATAAGGGAATTAATTTTCGTACCAATGTTAAATATAAAACCTTTACGTGGGAGAAATAACAGTAAAGGAATTTCGTGTGTGTCAGGGGGAAGTACGATAAGTAAAACTGCAGCTGTTGCCCATAAGCTGCAACAGTATAGACCAAAACCTGGATCGGTAATATATACAGGAAAATTCCGTACACTAGCCTGAAATTACATAACACCTGCTAATCACACAAAGAGAACAAAAATCTTCTTGAAAAAAAGTACTGAAGAAAAAAGTTACCACTTCGAAAGAAATCCAACCACGGTTTCCTGACTTTTATACCAATTAAACTACCAGGAAGCAAGACCATATGAAGATCCCAAGAAAAGAACGTATTTTGTCCATCTTCTTGTTACAGGAAACGTTTTATAATCAGCATTACGTATACCTGCTCATCACAAAGATTTGCTTGTAATAGATGGACTATGCATGATGGTTTTAAAACGCTCTTCAAAGAGCAACTCTTATCTTCATGCCGGCAGGGTGGTCGAGCGGTCTGCGGCGGTAGGCCATCGGCTCGAAGGTCCCGGGTTCGAGTCCCTGCAGGGTCATGGGTGTGGATTTTAACAGCTAAAGGCAAATCGTGACGGGCCGAAGTCCAAAGTTACTAGGCTGGCCCATATAAAAATAAAGTTTACCAAAGATTATCTTATCTTCATTTGGCCAAAAAATGGACAAAGCACGTTATTTCCATGTTGTCTTCATATGTTCTATGCATTAATGTGTTTCTCTGATCTCACATAAACTCCGCTAACGTTGAAAGCAGTGGTACTCTATCCCTTGTACCTCTTGCTTTCTGGACATTTTAGATTATTTTTTCTTCAAATCGTGACTGACAGAGCATTCTCCATTAGCTGACAGAGCAGTAACTACTTATTAATTTCCACTATTGAACTTTGTAGGCTTCTTTGCTGATCACAAGTTTGAGGAATGACGTCCCTTCATGTGAACAATAGCAGCCAGTCTTTATTTTAACAACCATCCCGGTATTAACTGGGCTGAAAGGAAACTCTTGGAAAAATGTTGACAAATTGGTCAGCGTGAGCAGAATCTGAACTTAAGCCAACTCCCCAATGCTGATCCGAAGGCGACAACCTTGACCACTAGACCACGGGAACTGCATAGAAGTGCTCTGAGTTCAGGTGATCTTCGTCCTGTTCAAGCATCTAGCTTCTACGAACGAGATTTACTCTGAAGCAGAGTGGAACAGACCAATACGGGATGAATTTATTTATGGCCTTGAGGAAACTAAGACTCAAGTCGGGATATGGGAGGGGAAAGGATTCGAGGTGTCGGCCAAGTGCCTATGTTGAAGGTGCCATCCCGGAATTCGCCTTGTGTGACTGAGGGAAACCTTGGAAAAACACCAGTCAGAATGGTCGGCCTCTGGGATTGAACCTCCTCCTGAATGCTATGCCAATGCTCTACTACTGAGCTACGGCGGCTCGGTATAACAACACGCGATGGCACTCCCCACCGAAGTACCCTCTCCATCACTTCATCTCACCTTCGCGGAGATAAAGACGTAATCTCATGGCGTATACAAGACACAAGAATGATCACCGTATTTTTACTAGTAATTATAGAATTAGTGGCTCGGATATTTATTATTAAAAGTCTACTATTTAGCTAGTGCTAGGGAAGAGGAGGGGTGTGTGTGCTAGGGATGACTATACTTTTTCTCTAATTTTACGTTCAGAGCAGGAAAACTGGAACACCAACTCCGAAATTCTTACATACGTTTCTTCTTCTTCCTTAGTTTTCAAGACAACAAATAAACAAACTTATTCGTAGATGATTAACAATTAACCTAACAATTGAAAACAAGTAACTAAGGATATTAAAAATTTCCAGGTGTTTCACAACAGATTCGAGGGAACTGTTGATTTCTACAAAGAATGGCAAGACTATAAGCACGGTTTTGGAAATCTTGGCGGTGAATTTTGGCTTGGTTTGGAGAAGATCCATATTTTAACGAACTATGAGGTAAGTTTTGTTATGTAGATATATTTCAGTAATCTTTGAAAAGAAATATTAAGTAACTAAACTGAATTTAGTTTTAAGACCTTTAGGCAACTTTGGCTCAGGTCGTATGGATGATAATGGGATGAATTGGTGGAATGAGGAAAGTGGGAGGAAACGGGAGAACACTGAAAAAAACCCACGCACACGGTGTTTGTCCACCACAAAGCCCACATGGCATGAGCAGGGATCGATCCTACGACCAGAAGCATATTAAGACATTTTTTATCGAAAAAAATTACAGAACTGATCATGAAAATCCATTTGATGTGTAACCATAACTCCACTTAAATCAAATCCTCTCTCCACGCCGTTAAACATCTAGGAACCGTCCGTTCTTTGAAGTACGATGATTCAAATTTCACCTTCACTTTTGTTTGTAGTAAATTTATTGTAAAAACCGTGCCTATTATTATTATTATTATTATTATTATTGTGTGTGTGTGACAACACTTGGCTCTCAATCACTTCTTTCGTTCATTTTCGTTGCCATGACAATTCTCGCATTGAAAAAAGTTAATGTGTTTCGCTTTCTGTGCAGGAAAGTATAATTATCAAATTGCTTTGCAAGGAAAATAATATACTAATTTATTTATTTTCATAAATAGTCAAGGAATTTCTAGATTGTTTTGGGGAAATGAAACTACGATAACATACCATATACAACCTTTTTATACCTGGACTTGGGGTTGCTGAAATATTTCTTACTTGTTAACGCATTTTCTTGAATTTTTGGTACGTATTTTATTTTTTCTTAAACAATTTTCAAAATGAAATCGTTTTGCGCTGCCTCCAGTGTCTTTTGAGTCCAATATATGAAACTCAACGAAAATCGGATTATTTTTTAAGACAAAACAGTTTTGAGCTGCGCCCATCCTAGATTTCCGGATTTAAGCCGCCATATTGCATTTTAAAATCCGAAATTTTCACTTAAGAATCGAATTCCGTCGTCGCCGGCAAACCCGTATCTTAAGCCACAATTATAAAGCGTGTTTTAACATTACACCGACAAACTTCTGATGATGATTCTTCACATCAATACAAGAAGATGGTTCCTTGGAAAACAAAAATCGAAATATGCGTAGTTTCAAAGCTACAGGCACTCAAAGTTAAGGCGGCGAAAATTTTTGTTGGCTTAGCAAATCACACCCAATACATCTATTTAAGCAATGTTTGTAATTGATCAGTTCCATATAGACAGGTTTCGCAACACAAGTATTTTATTGTCAAGATAAAATCAAATCAATTGTATGGGCGGTAACAGTACTATGGTTAATTTTATTGAGAATCAAATAGTTCAGTAGAGTATGCATAAAAATCCCCTCTAACCTTCATTAGCTTATCAAAAAAATAACTTAAATAGCTGTATCGGGTACTATTTTAAGTGTGATTTACCAAGTCAACACCGCTTACGTCAGTGTCGAGCTAGGACGTCATTTGTGACGATGTTACCAAAACTACGGATATTTTGAAAATTCTTCAAAGGAACTTTCTTCTTGTTTTGATGTGAGAAATCGCCGAAGTTTGTTGGTGTTGTTTTGAAACACGCTATGTACCTCGCGGTGAAACATAAAAAGCAGGTAAAAACAAAAGAAAACAGCATAAATTAATAGCAGACAATAAACGTAACTATACAGGAATTAGCGGAAAATAAATAAATATATATATATATATATATATATATATATATATATATATATATAAATACAAATACAATTGATATTTTCATTAGTTCGGTTTTTATTTAAAAAGAAAAGAAATGCTGAAGAAAGGACACCATGAACATTTTCCAGCTACTCACTTCACGCTCTCCAGTACATCCAAGTTTTTCTTACAGGTAAATGAGCTCTTGATAGAACTACAAGATTTCAACTTAGCAACATCGTATGCCACCTATTCAGCTTTTGCAGTTGGGTCGGAAGTGGAAGGTTATCCGATCTCTTTCCTTGGAAGTTATGACGGAGACGCAGGTAAGCGAAAGATTCTATTCTATTGCAGTTGGTTACTAAGCCGAAGGGAAAGAGATCGTCGGGAAGACAAAGAGGTCGTTGAGATGGCAATGTTAGAAGGGATTTTCGAGAAGTAGCTGATCATGACGAAAACTGGCTTGATCTTGCCCAGGATAGAATCCAATAGAGAACGAAGTTCTGTAAGCCACGTAGCTAATACAAGTACTAGGATTCAAATAAATTATTATTGGTCCGTCGATGGTAAAGAACACGCGTACGTTTGGTTGTTTTGTATATTTTCGATAAATTTGGAAAGCATACACGTAATTCGACCATGCTTTCCATTGACCATTTTATAAAGCGGTTATAGTTAGTAATGGCAAAGTAAGTGGGAACTCTATGCATTGAGAAGTTGGAAAAGTTCAAGAGTGTATTAGTATGTTTGGCCAATTGTAGTATTACTTCGTCTAGGAGTACAATCGCATCCGACAATGAGTCGCTTGATATGGACACACTGCCTACTTGCTCCCATTCTGTGAGGAGTTTGGCAGAACTTATACTGCAAACTGGAGGAAAACAAAATGATCTGTTATTCAACATGTAACTGACCTTTTGCCATGGAGTTCTTTCTTATCTGGTGCCATTCAGATGGCTACTGATACAATGCCTGAAATTATGATGGCTATCATACAAGCTGAAAACGATTAATACGTCTAACTTTCCCTGCCGGTTTGCTCATGAAATTAAGGCAGCGCATTACAATGAGAAAAGAGCCTAGGAATTGTGAAAAACATTTGCAAATGAATATACGCATCCAACCGTAAGATAACTCAGTAACTATAAATCTTGTAAGAACAAAATATAACGAACATACAAAGCATAACAAACAGGATCACTATTTGAGCAGAAAATCAGTAATAAACAGGTCCTATTGGAAACTACATTCAATAATTTAATTGCTATTTGATCTCATAGCATGTAAAGCTTATCCCTTTCACACCCCGAAGTCTCTACTTATGAATGTATTCCTGCAAATTTCTGGAGACTACAGCTACTTCTTATCCTTTAACTTTCCTTCTGAATAGGTGCTCCTCAGAAGCTTCCTTCTCATATACATGGAGCCGGCCAGGTGAGCAAGCGGTCTGCGGCGGTAGGCCATCGGCTCAAAGGTCCCGGGAGGCATGGGTGTGGATTTTAACAGCTAAAGGCGAATCGTGACGGGCCGATGTCCAAAGTGACTAGGCTGGCCCATATAAAATAAAGTTTACCAAAATTTTTTCCTGTACATGGAAGAAGGCCAACAATGTACCCATTTCAAAGTCAGACCATTAACTCTGATCACTAATACCTAGAGGCTTATATCTCTTTAGACTCTTTCTTCCATCATCTGTAAAAAAATATTAAGGATATGCTATTAAAGTTCCCATCCTGCTCAGCGTGGATTTCTTGCTGGCAGTTCTTGCCTAATCAATCTGTTTATTCTCAAGTCACACGCTAGTAGTTGCGTGTCTAATAATACTAGCTTGGAATCATATACTTTAACCTCACAAAAGCCTTTGATTCGAAAAGTCATGTTCATTTGTTACATGAACTGTCACACCAGTTTAACATTCACGGTCAGTTCTTATCCTTAATTAAACATTATCTAGCTCGGACAGCAACGTGATATTCTTTCTTGTGCTGTTTCTCACTGCTGTAATATTACATTGGGGATGCCACAGAGTTCAGTCCTCGGACCCTTTCTTTTTGTTCTTTCCATGGATGTTCTTATGGTTCATTCCACTGAATCTTCCCGCAACATTCTTATGTATGCCGATGAATGTAAACTTATCATTGGAACACAATTGCAGTCTGTTATTTTAACCTTCTCTTCGTGGCGTGATAAATGGCAGCGCTAAATTAAGTGATAAATGCACTGTACTCGCAATTCGTCTTCAACGCTCGTACTATCTTAACATACCTCCTCTTGCTAATGTTTTATTACATAAAGATCTCGGTGTTCTTATCGACTCAAATGTTTACTTCTGAGGGTCACATTACCATGTCTACTAAAAGCCATGAAACTTCTGCGCTTACTTTACAGATTGGTTGATTTGAAAGATGCTACAGCACTCAGTTTATTTTACAAGACATGCTTATTTCCTCAAATATTATTATCCTATTTGCGCTATGGCGTCTCCCATAGGGCAGTCTAAGGTTGACAGACATTTCATTTTTTTTCCTGCCTATCATTCGCTTTCGGGTCCATCCACATATAATTTCAGCAAACAGCAACTCCTGGAAGTCCTTCACTAGCACGTATATACTTGCATGACTAAATATCCGTATAAAACAGTTAATGAGCATATCAGATAATATTCTTCGCGAGTTTCTTTTTTAGAGTTCCTGTAAGATGTAATTTGCGAGCACCCAAGGTGCCTTCTCATTTTAACCAATTTTCGAACTATCTTGATTTTGCTCTACCATACAATCGTCTTATGAGAAACCTGGTATCTGACTTACGTGGAAGTAATGCTTTTTGTCTTTGTATATGGCTCTATATTTTTATTTCTATTCATTTATTTATTATTTTTTCTCATTATTTTCTATGGATTGTTAGTTTTATTGTTTGACAACCCAATGTAAAATGGCTATTATTGCTGTATCTGGGTTCTTGTTAGACTTTACACATCTCCACAAAATACTCAATGTGCACTTATTTGAGACGGAATTAATTTCTACCCAACACAATAATTTTGATCAGGAATTGAACCTTTATGCAGATAAGTATTTAGGAAAAGGGACCCAACGACACAAACTAATGATTAATCAATCTACGTTTAAAAATATATACATAATGTACAAACTCATCTCTAATTTTTGAATTTTAATTGTCACAGGAGATTCTCTCGTATATCACGCCGGAATGAAATTCTCAACGAAGGACATCGATCAGGACAACTGGCCAGATGGACAATGTGCAGAATCACATATAGGAGCCTGGTGGTATAACGGATGTGACACAAGGTCAGTCTCACTCAAAAGTAATATTTTGAACTGGTTTCACTGATAATTGTTTGTACCTTGCATTCATTAATTTGAAATTCTGAATTAGGACTCCCCTCATCAGAATCCAAATACCAGTGTTCAGTAGAAAACACTTGGCAATACAATATGGTGCAAGCTGGTAGAAAATCAACATCTATTAAGAATTCCGTAAAAAAAAAAAAGCAAGCAAGCATGCAATATCCGCTTCGGAAAAATGTATTCTCATTCCAGTGCCAGAATTCGTTGTTAATTCCATGATAATGTGAGATAATGTGAATACTACGCCTGGTTTACAAGGAAAATTTCAGAAACACACTAAAAATGTCTTCACTAATAAAATGGCTGCAGAATTTCTACTTTAAAATCTACAACACAATTTCAACTCTAAACGAAAATCCACGATAGTAGTTTCTAGGATTTCGAAAAGTGAAGTAAAAGCTGCGCGCAGCTACAATAACTGACTTTTAAAATATACTACCACACTACTCCCTATCGAAAGAGCACACTAATTAACATTGGACAAAAAAGCAGTATTTCAGCTGCAATGGAATTCCTTCTACATAAATATCAATTTCAATACAAATACTGTTACGAAGCATATCTAACATCATCTACAAGCTTGAAGCCATATTTAGCGATACTGGCGTGCATCCACTTCGCAAATAGGATTAAATGAACCACGATTCACGAGATCATCTCTGCTCCCCGCATATACGGAAGTTCAGATCACTGACACACACACTTCTTCACTCGGAGCAAGTATCTTCAAGTGTTTGTTTTTGTCCGATTTCTATTTCTTCTTGAATTTTTATTTATGGCGCAGGCCGGAATAAGGCGGGGGAGAGGGTGTTGGAAGGTAGTCAGCCAAAGTCTAATTTGTAGGTACCATCCCGGCATTTGCCTGGTGTGACTGAGGAAAAACCTGAGTCAGGATGGACGGTTGCTGAGATTGTTCCCAGGACCTTCCGAACGCTAAGCCAACCCTCTACCACTATGTTGTTAAACCTCGGACGATTAAAAAAATGGTCCAACTGCTTTGTCCTCAGCTTTACATACTTTGAACAAGTCATTACACTAAATCCATTTTTTGTGGAAGAAAGCTGACTCGGAATTTGGTGTAAAGTTTTAATTTTTGTCTCCTTTAACATTTTGAATATACTAACAGGAATATTATTTCTATTTCCACAGCAACTTAAATGGACGATATCTGAATGGGCAACTACCTCAATCTTACGAATACCAAGGAATGTATTGGTATGACTGGCACGGACCAGGATACTCCCTCATGAAAGCTAGGATGATGATTCGGCCACGTGACAAAGTACAGACATCAGTTCCAAACAAACAGCAACCTAAAACCGAGAACGACTCAAAGAAAACAAAGGAGAAAAAGAAAAAGGAGCAGACTGACTTCCCTGAGGAACACCCTGAAAACGAAGTGCTACCGGATTTCTACGATCCCGAAGCGCATGGTACAGACTACGAGTACTAAATACCTTCGACAATCTTCCACTGACAATAGGAAAATAATTTCTAAATTTAAAAATGGAAACAAAAAATTGACATTTGTTTTCACACCAGATGAAAGAAGTAGGTAACTATGAAACCATGCACATATACTAAATCTTGAGGTGGAGTAGCAGCAGTGCAGGTCTTTCGAAAGAGAATTTGTATGTGCTAAAAATGCATCCATAATACCTCATATTTTAACACTTTTCTCCTGTGAAAAGAAATCAAGAATAAAACATATTTTCACAAATATTTCTGTATTTCATTCTACACACACAGAATGTTTCTTCCTCGTTAAATACAATCCGCTATTCCATTCCTTTTAAACAAAACCTAAATTAGCATTGAATTCATTTATGGCCTTTAAGCAACGTTGGCTCACGCCGGAATAGGATGGGGCAGATACAGGCCAGAGGCTTACTTAAGGTTCCATCCCGACATTTGTCTGATGAAAGAGTAAACCCTGGAAAACCTCAGTCAGCATGGTCGGCCGAGATATTCGAACCCACGTGCCTACCCATTGGCGATCCAAAGTTCTCGAAGTTACCATCTCGAACACGAGGGATGGGTACCTAAATTAAGAGTACATTTCTCTTCCCGAAACCATATCAGGTAATAACTAGACATAAACTTCCTCATCTTTATTATCACTCAACTGTATCAATTTTTATATGGTCAAGATAAAATTTACAACACACGGATATGCTCACTTCCAACCTTATACCCTGCACCAAAGTGTCTTTTACATCCATTGGGTCAAAGACAACTTTATTCTCCGTGGAAATGCATGGTAAAAGGACTCTCTGGCATTAGGGAGTCTTGGTTGTCCAACAATTTATCGCTGGTTCGCTGTTCAACCCACTTTGGGTCTCTTGTCGGGAGGCAGTCATCACAGCTGACCGTTTCCGATATTTTCCTATCCAGTCGACTGGTCGTTACCATTTGGACCTCATCAATCAGATCGTTACACTTACCCATCTTGACAACACTCCCCACGTAAACAAGAGATACCACTGACAATATGCGTAGTCGTTATGAGCTGGGTTATCTTATTCCTAACGTCGGTGTGATCACAATGTAGCTTACCTATGTATGTAACACATACAGCAAGTCTGAGAAGCATTTAAGATCTGTAGTAAAAGAAGTATGTCTACATTTCATACACACCTTGTCAACCAAAGCTAAGCAAATTGTTTTCCTCGCTACGAAACCAATCACCTTAGTACAATATTAGTTTATTTGATTCTCTTTTCAAAGTAAGAACAGAATAAAAAAATCGCAAACAAAGAGCAAGGCAATTGGACACTCACCTATTTTAATTCCACGCTGCCAGCTAAATGTTACACTTCTCGCACGAATATGAACTTTATCTTCTGTGCGTACTGACGTCACACATCCAATCAAATCTTCCTTACGTAATCCCTCCTCAAGAGACCTCTCCAACGTGCAGACAGCTCTGTGGACGCGCTCCATACGTGACAACGTGGACATTTCTTAGGAGAAAAAATCAGAATGAACAGAGATAATTACTCGATATTTAATTTAATTCTATAAAATGTGTAAAGCATACTGATACTATACTTTTTATTTTAACTAGAATTATTATACTGATGCTTCTTATTTTAGCTTCGGAATCAAACGATCAGTAAGAAATAATAAACCAAGGAAAAGAGATGATCGAAAATAGAGTTCATAGAAATGCACTTACGAAAGTTCTGGTTTAATATAGCTGATTTGCCCGCCCGTTGGTGCGGATTCAATAAAACACGTTGGTAACAGTTGTGCTACTATTACTAATGCTACTACTACAACTACTACTACTAATGCTACTACCACAACACAAAAACTATTAACTAGTAGTAGTTAATGTTATTACCCATATCTTATGTATTACATTTTCTTCAAATCTTAGTCATTAATTTAATACCAACATCAAATATTTAATATGCTTTTAAACTTACATTATATTCGTTAAAATAATTATAAACCTAGTGCTTATGTATTGTATTTAATATATGATGTAATTCAATCGAAAATTTTAATAATTAAGTTATGATTTCTGGTTTGCAACAATCATAATTTGAATTTAAAAATCTAAATTATTTCTCTCTCTCTCTTTCATTGTTATAAACAATGGAGTTTTTTGATGGTACATTATCTCGACTCCTGTTAACTGTATCATTAAATTGACGCCTCGTTTTCCTTCTCTCGTTCCATAATGACTCCCCATACAAAACTCGCATTTTTTTCTACTGCCTAATCATATTATGCACCACTTGCAGCTTTGAAGGTCCCGGTGGCTCGAATGTTTACCTTTAATGCACATGGCTCTTGGACCAAACCCGGTGGGGGTCCATTGAACGAAGTGGTTCGAAGCCCACTTTAACAAAATTTATAGGTCCTCCCCTTCGACGTTAAAAGCTCGTTTAGCCTGTTAACAACAATTTATAGTACAGTTCCAGTTTTCTTTCTTTTCATAATGCCTGCTGTCATAACATCCTCCAACAAACTTCTGTTCGCAGATGATTTAAAAATCTATTGTAGGATTTCCTCCGAATTGGACGAGGTCTCTTTACAAAATGATATTAATGCAGTCTCCAACTGGTGCAAAACAAACATGCTATTATTAAACATTAATAAATGTAGTGGAATGTCATTACAAGAAAAACAAACTATTTGAAATTCGAATACAAAGTTAATGACTCTCCATTAGTTCGATTCGATTATATTACTGATCTTGGTGTAACCATTAAATCTAACCTGTCATTCGACATACACATAAATCGTCTTGTTAGCGATTTCTCGAATACTGATGTCTTAAAAACTTTATATACAGCGTATGTCAGGTCAAAGTTAGAATACGCTGCAATAATACGGGATCCTAATACACAGAAGAACTGTCGGCAAATTGAAATTATCCAGTCTAAATTTGTACGATTTTTGACATACAAAGAAACTGGAATATATCCTAAATTTGAAAAGTACTTAGACCTGGTAAATAAGTACAGGTTACAGTCTCTTGAAAACGGAAGAGTTAATTTTCTCTCAACTTTCCTACACAAACTCTCACACAGTAAAATCGACTCAGAAAGCTTATTATCTGAATTAGGGCTGTATGTACCATATAGAGTAACTCGACCGCATAAGGCTGTCTTCCACCTTTCGGCCCAAAGAACTAAAGCTTTGGACATATCGCCTATTAGGAGAATGTGCTCATTATATAATTGTATTCTTAAAGAAAGTCCTGTGATTGATATATTTAACATGAGCGAATTCCATTCTTATATAAAATAATGAATACTCTATGCAGAATATATCACCACGCAGCTCCCAGTATGTATGCTGAACACCACAATTAGGTTATTAACCTGTTGTGTTCGATAAATAAATTAATCCATTCAGATATTAAGTCAAATTTAATTATTATAAGAATATACGTGACGTGATTCCTCACATCAAAAGAAGAAGAAAGTTTCTTTGAAGAAATTCTGAAATGTGCGTAGTTTCCGAGCTACAGGAGCTCAAAGTGAATGCGGCATCGTCACAAATGACGTCATATCTATTTATTTATTCATTTTCATTTGCGAATACATTCCAAATACAGCACATGTTGGCCATTTTACGCAGAAACATTAACAGAAATTAACATCAACAAAAATATAAACAATATGTACAACAACGTCAAGATAACAGTATTTACAAATACAATTTGTTTATCTGAGCCCTAAAAGTGCTCCCAGAGGCAAACATATCAAATGTCTGTGGAAAGACAATTATATTTCGTAGCTATCTCATTTATGAGTGACCTCTCAACCACGTTTATTCTTAGTTTGTTTCCATAAAAGAGTTGATAGGCACACGAAAGTTGATTTGTGACAATAAGGTCTCACATTGAATATCGCCTTTAACAATTTTGTGCGAGAAAAGAAGATCACCAATGTCGCAACGAGCTCGAGGTGATTTTATATTCAATGTTTTCATTAAATCCCGATTAGAGAACGCACGTATTTCGGAAACTCTGACTCTCACTATAGCAACAAAGATATTTATAATAGATTCTAGCTTAGGAAGATGCGTCTTAATGCCATGGACCACAATTCAATAGTAGGTGACACATAGGACTCATAAAACAAGCTAAGCGCAGACCGATTTCGAATTTCTTGAGGCGATAGAGCAAACCTTGTTTCCTCATAGCACTTCGAGTAATATGAGTAACGTGTTCAGAAAAAAATGAGCTTGCTGTCAATAACAACACTAAAGTCTCAAAGAAGAAACAGCATTTACATTAATATTTTTAATGGTATATGAGTGATTGTGTCTTTTCAGAGAAATAGCTGCACATTTCTGAGGATTTAGCTTTAAATTCCAGGTATCGCACCATGTAACAAACTAAGATACGTCATCTTGAATTTTGAATTTTTATTTATGTCTTTAGGCATCTTAGGCTCAGGCCGGGATAGGTCCAAATTCGAAGTAGTACCCAATACATTAATTTGAACAGTGTTAAAGATTGAGGAAGTGCCGCAACTTAAGAATATCATTGCCAATCAATAAATATGGTTTAACAGGGCAACCATAAAAATCCTTTGTAAGCTGCATTTATCAATCACAAACATTTCTCAAATGAATGTATTGAGTAACTTCGAGCGTGATTTACTAAATCGACACCGATTACGTAATTATTTATCGAGATATGACGTCACTTGTGACGATGTCGCCTCGACTTTGAGCTCCTGTATCTCAGAAATTTCGAAATTTCTTCTGGTTTTGATGTGAGGAATCACCTCTCGAAGTTTGTCGGTGTAGTTTTAAACATGCTGCATAAATCACGTTAAGCTAAAAGTCCCAAATCATTCAAAATAACACACTTGAAAAAAAAATGACAGTTCAGAATATTTATTTCGAAATATTAAGCCTGACGTTCAACTTACCTTTATGTGGCACAGCCAGGGATTCCACAACACAGCCATCAAACTTATCTTCCGTTAAAGCAGATGCAGGAAAAACTGGTTGATTTCTTCTTCTGTGATTCAAACAAAAAAAGATATTAATTACAGCAACAACATATTATCAAATTATCAACAAAGAAAATAGAGAACATGGTTTACGATAATAACCATTTCGACCTTCATGAACCATAGTTCTACATTGTCTCTTTCGGTACCATATTTACATATAGTACATACGTCTCTCAAGTTATTATAATTGCCACTTCACATCCACAATGTATTAAACACTCTGTGCTTAGAAGAATTGGCACATGTAAGTATTTTCTTTCGGACGGAGATGAACTGGAAGCCTCTAATATGGCTAGCATGTTCTCCAGACTTCACACCGCGTGATTTCTCGCTCCAGATGGTAAAAGAACATGTTTACACGACGAATCTACGTAACGTGCAAGATCTCAGACAGAAAATTGTACATGTGATTACAGTAACACTAGAAGAAATGTGCTGACAATGATGATGAACAAGCGGACACTCTTCGAAAACAAAATATAATTCTCAGCACGATATCTTGCTACCAGGTATGTTTCCTTAAGAGGGAGAGAGACTTGGCTACTACAGCCCACAAAATAAGCGTTGAATTTAACATGGATTTCGCACATTTCTACAAATACCACGGTTTTATGTGGTTCCTTCGAAAAAATGGCTCAATAGCCTCTTCAACTTATTTCGTGGCATAGTACAAGTAAATAGGTGAAAGCTCCATGACGTATTTTTTCTTAGAAATAAAGGATGTTTCAGTAGCCCATGTAACAACTTTCTTATGAAACGTTCCGTCACAATAATCCTTATTTCTAAACAGAAAATAGCACGCATGGTTTTCACTTAAGTACCTTCATAATTCCACGAAATATGTTGGAGGGGCTATTGAGTCATTTTTTCGAAGGAACCACATGAAACTACGATATTCCTAGAAATGTGTGAAAACCCATGTTAAATTGGACGCTTATTTTGCAGGCCACCGTAGCCTCCCTCTCCCTCTTAAGTTACTTCCGTACAAATGTTATTTTTTGGAACCTTTCTGTATACGAAAATATGGTAGCAGCAATGTGCACTTCCATTTATGCGCCGTGAGGCATTAGTCAAATGGAAACGATGTACTATGATTACTAGGTCCACTCATGCACATTTAAACAGTGAGAACTTGAATGGTTTGAATACCTATGATATAGACACCTTGATTCACAGTAATTTATCAAAGTACAGTGCACTGCATTGAGTTGGCGGCCTACCAAGCGGTGTTTCTACAGTAGCGGATGGAAATCCAAAAGATATTAACTGCAAGTTTCAGGTAAGAGTGTTTTCTAACTACCAACGAAATGATAATTCTCAGACTTTATTCATTTGTCAGTCATATACACATGGTGTCTACTAATTCTGAGACTTGAAATTCCCTGTTTCCCATGATAATTTTTTTCCAAATTTCCTGAGTTCTTAGTATAGTGGAACATGTAAATAATACGCAATCACATTTTTTTTTTAATCCCACCACCACCCAGTCCAAGCATCTGGTACACTATTGGTATTTCACAAGTGAAAAAATATAGATATTAAGGAGTGAAAAGTATATGACTGGACCGGGGATCAAACCCGGGACCTTTGGGTTACCGTCCCAATGCGCTACCAACTGCGCAACCCAGTCGACCCGCTTCCCAATCACACACCTTCCACTCTTGATGTTGATGTTCTCTTTCGAAAACTTTGGAAAAAAAAACAAAACAATTTCTTTAAAATAGAGGATTTTCACACATTGAAAAACATTGTATCAGCAGTGGGAATCGAACCCACGACCTCCGCCTTGCCGGGGCAGTGCTCTTATCAACTGTAGACAGGTTTACCTCATAAATTATAGGTTTGCCTGAGTATTTTCTAAGTTTTCCAGACTTATAAAATTCCCGGACTATTCCAGGGTGGTAGATACCCTGTATAAAGAAACCGACAAAAACAAAGAGAAGTAAAATTACTATACAAACCACTTACCTCACTAATGGACTGTCAACAATATCAGGGCTTCCAGGGGAAATGTCACCTCGCGGCAGCTGAGAGGACAAGGAACGTGGAACCTCTGGTGGTGGCTGTCGATTGCCTGAAGTCTCTTGCATTGAACGGGAACTGCGATACGGCTTACGATTAATTGGACTAGGAGATGTACCTCGAGATCGACTCTCTGATACATTGCGAAATGAATGACTCTTATCTGCAGTTCCTATCACATGAGACACGCATTCATCTATGCTTGCCTTCAATTTCTAGAAAAGAAGTTGAAACTTGTTTTAGAGCTGGAAAATGTAATCATCGTTATCAACTTGATGATAAAGAAAGACAGAGGAAGTTGGCATTTTAAGCACAACTTAGGGTCAGTTCTACAATCGACGGATAAGCTTCTGGTCAGGGGTAAGTTGAGGCCAAGTTATATTTTGGCCAATGAGAGTACGCAAAATGAGACTTGGCTATAACTTAGGCCTGGCCAGAAGCTTAGATGTCGATTGTAGTACTGACCCTTAAGCACTTAAAATATTTCCTAGTGTTACAATTGATACAACCCAGAAATCATTTAGAAAATTATAATTTGTCACGTCGTCTCCCCTGCAGCAGAACTGATGGATATTGAATCGACACTTTCGACACTTTTTTCCAAGATGGATATTGAATCGTACAACGAATCTTTTCGAGTACAACATATCGCAATTTCTTTCTTTGTTGTTTAAAACATGGAGATCTTCATGTGGAAAACTCATTAGTTAGAATGCTTCTGAAACAACATTTCTTTATCATTCTTAAAAATAATCGAAAAGAATTGTAACGCAATGTATCACTGATTTTCTATGCTGACGAAAGGTATCTTTTCTCATTAAATATCAAGCGAAAACATTCACACTGTTATCATCAAATCAATCAAGTCAGTATTTCTTTGCGATTAAAAGATACAAATATTATATGTAGTATGTCTCTTATTTTACGTTTGAACTTTTAATGGTTGGCTCCTGCCTCTGGGGTCTAAGGATGGAGTCCCTTAGGAAGATCAATATTACAAGGAAAAGACAGATGGCAATGGTCATTATATATATATTGCATGCACATGATATACAAGCATTTTTCTGGTGGGACTGAGGGAAAGTTTTTTTTTTTTTTTTTGAAAAAATACAAAAAAAAAAATTGTTAGCTGAATTCGACTTCGTACAACCGATGCCTAGACAGCAACGCAAGTTAGAACACTTTGTCAACTGGAGTTCTAGTTTTTCAAAATATTCTTTCCAAACTACTTAACAAAGGTAAATAATAATAATTAAAAAGAAGACTTCTATGTTATATAAATAGTTTAAAACTGGGAAGAAATATCCGTACAATTCAGGATATATAATTCTGTATAACTACAGAAAAAAAAAATCTTTAAAACGGAAAGTAGTTTAAAAGAGACAGTGATTTAAAACATCAACACATTCTGCCTTTGATCTGACTGCATATATGGTAAAAGGAATCCAAAACTTTACGTACCATTCCGGAATTAAAAAAAAAAAAAACCTTCAATTTACGGTGAATCATGAAACAGAAAATGATCAACTACTTATACATTTTTTCGGTTTCAGCATTGGTTATATGAACTTAGAACTTACGGTTTCCTACAAAACCCTCAATTACTTTAAAGTTCATATACAATGATGCTAGTTACAAGAATAAAACTTTGTTTTCAAATTGTGACATGATTCGAGGAGTTTATATATTAACGTATGGTTTCTATTAAAGTACATTTTCTTCCTTGAAAAATCAGAAATAGTACAAAAGTAACTACTGTATACCACGCCAGTTAATTAACGAGTAAAACCCAAGAAAGGAAGTACAAGTCAAGTGCCTCAGCATTACTTACCTCAAATTCTTCATCACTCAGATATTTTGTATTCAGTGGTTCCAGTACGGTTATTAAGAAATTCAATCCCTGATTAGCCCATCTTGGTCTTAATCCACGCCCTCTTTCACAACGTTCCTTTACAAAGTGAATCCACTGCTTCGCAAAGCTGATTAATCCTTCAGACAACTTCATACGAGCATCACCAGTTACTAGGCGACTAACTTCCTTATGGTACTGTAATATCAGACAAATCCCAACGAGTTAACCAACATGAAACGAAGTTATTATATTGTGTTGTTGCAATGACGACCGATTTAAAAATTGCGACGTTCTGAATTATTCTTTGCGAAATTCGTACTATATGTCACATCTTAGACAGTAATCTATTCTCCCTACTGTTTAATTACCTAATTTTTATTTCATGGAAAAAGAAGCATCTACGATCAAGGCCAAAAGATTTTAGTGGGATGACGTCCGTTGGCGAGCATTGTCTGGAAAATGGGATGGTAAGGTAGCTACTTAAGATCCCGACATTCCCCAGTTACGACTGAAGAACATTCTTAAAATGATGGTGCAGATGACCAGCGTTAGTAAGGTTTAATTGCTAATCCAAATCAACGAATTCGTCACCAAACCAGTTTCTCTCTCTATAGTTGACTATGTTCAAAGACAAATACATACTTTTTCTACATGAGTGTAACTCTAATTTGGACATCACTCTGAGGAAAAGCAAGCAAACACATCACATATAGAGACTGCTAGAAAACTCCCGCTAGGCAGGATACACAAACCAGCAAAATGAATCACGTGGTCATCTACCGGTCGAAAAACAAACAGAAGTATATTGTCGATTCGGAGTTCGTAAAATTTCAACATAAATAAGTGTGTTTTTCACAATAGCTCAGCACTTCGCGAACCTGGTATAAATGAATGCAAGAAAGAAATTGGGTGGACTTCTACCTCATATCGCGATCAAAATCACCAACAGACAGTCTCCTGGTTGGATGCCGAGTTGGTCCATTTTGTGGTCTACTTATTGTCCAGTGGTCTTATGCAGGTGTGGTTCCTTAGTTCTAATAGGCATTGCGAAAGGTTATTATAGTGATCCATCAAATGAAAGGAGAAATACGTACAATGAAGCTGGCGTTGGTTAACAGATATGAGTGTACTATATATTTCTCGCTGACTTTGCTGCATTTCGACAGATGAATAGCCCAAAAAGTTCACCACTTAGAATACCACATTACATTTGCCCATCACATTCTTCGGATATCACACCGAAACTATTTCCCCCAGAAGATAAGCCTAACTAAACATTTATACACAAAATGTGCACATCTTTTTGTATACAAAGGTTGCTGGTGATAACTACTTATCTGGAGTTTGAACTATCGGTACTTAATCAGGCATGTCATGTGCAACAATCCACTTGCCGTAACCGTAATTCTAAGTTACCGTAACGACAATATATTTGCAACAAAATACAGATTCTTACTGTCAACAATTGGGAACAAAATCAATTTTCAGTTCACTATAGCGTATTCCGTAAAAGAAAGGAAAATTTATACAACTTAAGGCAAAATTTCTCTTTAAAATAAAAGATTATCTGAAACAAATTGATACCTGAGAGCCAAAGCCGCATAAGTCACAAACTCTTGTTTTCGAGAGGAGGGGGGGGACTTCCTTTCACATAGAAACTAAATGGACAAACTACGTAATAGACTTACTTTTCTTACATCATTTAACATGTTTACAACAAGAATCATGCAACCATTATGTGAGGCCTTCCGAATACTGTACGAAACTGCATTAATCACGTTTTGGACAAAATTGGACTTACGCGGTTCTGGCTCTCAAGCACTGATCTAGTATTTCTTTCATGAACTGACTTTATTCTAAGGTTTATCAAATGTCTTTCTCCTAATTTCCTCACTAACAGAAAACCATTTAAGGTATTACTTTTTGCTGTGTGATAATATGGTATAATATTAATATAGAAATCAAATTTAATTTTTCAAAGCACTAAAATAAAATAGGGTACACGAAACAACAAATCCAATATTTGTACATAAAATAAAATCAACATGCACTAAAAAAATATTGTTAGAAATTCCGTCAATCATTCTTAAGTATCAAACGAAAATCGTATTCAGGGAACACTTTAATTTCTCCATGACCTACTACATTTCAGTAACACTTACATTTTAACTGTATCTGAAAATAAACATTTTGGTCACATAGTTGTATTTAAAAATTAATGTTGGAAAAATTTAAAAAAAAAAAAAATGCTGCTAGCCTAGTCGGGAAACAAACCCCCATGTTTGGCGATAACAGGTAAGATGCTCTACCAGGCGGCATGAACAAATTTTGTGCATGAGATGCCCTTTTGCCTCAGCTCTCAACTACCCTAACTCTGCTGCACTAAATGCAAACGTTCTTCTACAAATCGTGCACTACTAAAGATATAGATATAAGACACAACTATCTCGCGTGGGAAACGCATATAACAATTTTTGACAATAGCCTACTACGGAAGAAACTAGCCCTGGTCGGGTGCTCCACCGATTAAGCACGCAGGCGATCAGATCAAATGATGCAACTCGTTCTTCTAGTCTGTCTAACTCTGCTGGATCAAATGTAATTTAAACTATTAGCACATTCCTCGCAAGGCCAGCGGCGACGCACTTTTCTGTGCGGAACCCAACCTATATCTACACACACAAAACATGTATATATACAGGGGTTGGAGAAAAAAATCTAAAAACGTCATACAGGACACGTAAGTGTGGCCCGCCACTGTACACCACGTGTTGCGGTTGCCGATCGTGTTTTGTTTTCAATGTGTCATGTGGACCTTCCTCTTCCGTCAGCAGTACCCAGTTCACCTGTGAGTGTCGTGGTGTGCAAGTGGTGCGGTAAAATGGGCGACCTGACAGACTTCCAAAGAGGCATGATCGTTGGTGCCCGTCTGGTTGGAGCTTCAGTGACAACAGTGGCGACCATTGTGGGGGTGTGGACAGGCACTGTGTCCAATGTCACGAGGGCATACACAATGCATGGGCAAACAACGTCTGCAAAGCACAACAGTGGTCGAAAGACAATCCTGTCCGATAGGGATTATGCATTGTGTATGCATATATAAACTATAAACTATATATATATATATATATATATATATATATATATATATATATATATAAACTAATCGCAGTGATATAACACCGAGTCAGTAAAATGCGATTACTTACTTCAAATCCAAATTTATAACACTGATGAAGTATTTCTCGACAACGAGATTGAAGTGCAGCTCGGTCCACTTCATCTAATTCGGTCATCTCTCGAACATCACATTTTTCTTCCACTTTTTGAATGGTAGTAGTTATATGATTACGTAGTTCCAACGCTTCTTTCTGTAAAGAAATAAAAAAACTCTATACAAGTTTCGCCCCATATACCATGGGATCATACAAATGCAAAGCACAAAATATGGAATTCACTTGCATTGTAATTACAAGCTTCGAGACAGCTAAAATTATTGGAACCCAATTATTTATCAATTAATGTATTATTATTAATCCAATATTTATTTATTATTGCTATAATATTAGTGTTTCTATAATCTCTTGTTTACTATGCGTAATAAAAACACTTCTAAATGTTTACTGTACATCTATAAAGCAACATATTTGTAAAGTCTAATCCGAAACCAAACATGAGATGCAATTGTACTCATGAGTAATACTTTAAAATCGGACGGAGGGGGGACACCCAAAATTCGAAGATCGCGGTAGAGATTTACACCCTGAAAAGGGTTATTGTAAAATAAAAGACCGTCGTCTTCACTGAGCCAATCTCATTACCTAATGTTAAAGATCAGTTTAAAACTTAACTGGTAATTAACATAAACTAATGAATTGATCTTGACTACAAGATCAAACTGCAATGTAACTTTATGGGCTATGCTAGTTCCTTTAAGCTAAATATACACATAAGCAAGCTGAGCAATAGTATTAGTCTAGACAAAGCAAATGCAACCCCGTACAAAATCAAATGTTCTGTTAAGAATTATCCAAGGAAAGAGTCAAAGTTTTCCCCACCCTTTCAGATCACGAGGAATCCAACGGTGTATGGCTCATCTATCTGACTTACAGTTACTGAAATCATGGGGAACGGGACAAATGGAGAATACTAAGCGATTGTAAAGGACCTGCCAGCTTTAGTCAAAATCTTAGTTTTCCCTACTGTTTCAGACCATGATGAATCCAAGTCACTGACGTTCATAGGGGGTGTTAATAACCCGCTCTACTCTAGTGAAAGTCGGGGAAGACAAAAGGGACATTCCATGTTAGATCAATCACCTTCTTGACCTCACCAGATCTCATTTTGATGAAAGTTGATACGAAGGATAGATATGACAAAGTAAGTAATTCTGATAAGTTTCAGATTTTTATTTTGAAAATTGTTCAAGATACAGAGGTCATATCATACAGAGCCTAATATTTGGTACATGGGTAGAAGAATGATGTGGCAATAAAGTATATTTCTTTTCATAATTTTCTGAGATAGCCTGTTTTGAGATATTCAAGGTCAAAGGCCACAGTGAATGAGCTTGAAACTGTAATCTGTCGCCAGAAGGTCATGTAGGGTATCAATAGAAAGCTTTATGCTTTAGCTTTCCAACGATGTTTGAATTTCCTTTCTACTACAATTAGGTGAAAATTACAAGCATTTGTATGTATGTAAGTGGTTTTTTTCTTGTTTTGTTTTTTCCCCGAAAATTTTAATTTTTATGACCTCTGTATCTTGGATAATTTTCAAAATAAAATTCTGAAACTTGGCAGAATTACTTCGTCATGAGTGTCCTTCATACCAGCTTTCATCAAAATCAGAACTGGTGAGGTAAAAAATTATTATTATTATTGATTGATCTTACATGGAATGTAACAACAATAAAGACAGTTCAATAAAGGATGTGACAGGAGATATTCGATAAACAGTATCGTATCTATGTCTTTATGATACGCGACATAAACTCTATCCTAGGAAATCTGTGAGATCTGTAAGCCGAAAATTCCTTTCTCTTAAGAAACTGGAAACGAGAAAGAAATGTGAAGAGAATCAAGGATACAAGTAGAGAAAAGTTTTTTTTTTTAAATAAAATAAAAATACTATAAAAATTACATAAGACGCAATATCTGTAACTAAATATTACACCATCTTCACCTGATCATCGATTTTATTACTAACACGAAAAACATTGTCTAGGATTTTGTTTTTTTATTCTACAGAATGTTCGCATTTTATTCGAATGATCAATTATTCATAATAGCGATAGATAAACAAAACTAATATGGAACTTCACATCAAGAAAATTAAATATTCCTACCTTTAGCTCCTCTAAAGATTCAGCAATGATGTAATTTGAAGGACAATTTTCTTGTAGTAAAGTAATTATTTCCCCCATTTCTTTCTGGAAATTTCTACGATGCGCAGCTAGCTGTGCAGGATCACAAACAACAAGCAGTAAACCTTGAACCTAAAAGGAACAACCATTACAGATTAATAATAATAAAGAAGGCAACAACAGAAGTATGGATTACAACAACACAATAATTTAATTAATAACACAGAAAGTGTTACTACAGAATGACGATGTTTAAGGTGTTAAAAAAGAAATTCAAACTTCCGACGAGAAAGTTCCTTTATTTGCAAGACATACGATCTAAAACTACTCAGGGTATAATTTCCTTCCTTACCTTATGCTTACACAGAAATTGAAGGTGACACTGTGGGGTTTCTGGGCAGCACGTTACGCATTATTTAAGAAGCAAGAGTACACACTGCATATTGATTCTTTAAAAAAAAAAAGGCTAACTTCACACTTCCTTAATTCCAGTAACCAAATCTTAAATATGGAATGATCCATTACATCAAGAATGACAAAAAACATTCTCCCGTGAAGGAAGTTTTTCTCTCATCTTCTCTGAATTCGATCAGGAGACTGCTACACAAAGCTATTATTAGGTCCGCTTTCGTTCAGTTACTGTTTTTATCAAAGGTCCAATAGAAGCAGAACGTGGCAAGCGACAAATATGACTTGTCAGAAAATCCATATTCCTCGTAGACAGCATTTTTTAAAACATATAAGAGCAACGACTACTAATATCTTATTCAGTACTCTTGTCCGAAATCACTCTGGATCCTATTCGAGCAGCGTGGGTACTAAGGAAGGAGTGGGTCAACAGTGTGAAGAAGCTCACAACAACTGGATGAGGATCGAACCAACGACTCCGGCACCAGAGGTGAGCGCGCTACCCCAGCAATCCCCAATATGATAGTTTGTTGGGCTACAGCAACAACCATGTTAGCTATAAGATCGTCACGTTCAGTTCACACTAGTATATTGTGATTTCACACAAGAGTACTTAATGAAATATAAGAAGTCCAAGTTGTTATTCTATATTAATTTCAATAAAATGTAACAGCGATGGAGTTTTACACATACTGCAAGACATAAGAACATTCCTATTTAAATACACGTGTTATTCTGTTAGGACACTTCCACAAAAGCCAAAGTTGAGAATCGAGCTTCACACAAATAACCTTGGGCAATTCACACGAGACAACGTGATATGACATCATTCCATGACATCACGGCTGCACAGCTGTTTCATTCCCAAGAGCTAATAAAGACGTTCTTTAATTCCACAACTTAACGAAGCGACATTACCTTCTAAGAACCAAAATCTCCCGAGAATAAAATAATCTTGATTAATACAATTCCACCGAAAGAACAACACTACAGAAGATGATGAACGTGAGGTAAATAAGTGGGATGAACGTTCTCTGTGTTCCTGTCTGAACCCAGTCTTACTGAGATTCCAGCTCTAGTTCTACGGGTTACAACATGACTATGTAATCCACCGTCTCTGAACTCGAAGGCAGCTAGTAGTAAGAGAGACTTTACCAGCTGCCAGGATGCTGTGTGATAGAGAAAACATCTTAACCTGACCATTGCAAAAAACATGATTTATTATCTCCTCTACACAACCGCTTGCTTAATGTACAAGGTAACCAAAGAACTGTTTGCCGTTTTTGACGACCCATTAATCATGCGTTCATAGAGAGGAAACAAAATGACGCACGTGCCAGCCAAGCGATCGGGAGTTAGTTTGCCTTTAGTAATACAGGCACGGTGCTCACACACAGCAGTCATAGCTCGTCCAGTGTAAAAGAGAAATGGCGGTATCGAAGCAGCTTGTTCGCATGTGTTTGTTGTATGACTTTAAAGTGGGCATGTCAGCTGCCGCATATGCCAGGCAGTAGGTGAGAATGCTGTGAACGAACGCACCGCCAGGCATTGGTTCCAGAAATTCCGTTCGGGAGATGTGAGCCTTGCTGATAAACCTCGCAGTGGACAACCACATGTGTTGGATGACGAGGCCCTGAAAGCAGCCATCGAGGAGGACAGTGGTCTGTGTGATGAGCTTGCAGAAAGGTTCCATGTTTCCGCTGAAACAGTCAGACTGCACCTGCATGGAATAGTCTTACAGGTTAAGCAAGTGGGTACCCCACACATTGTCGGCAGCCAACGAGGAACAACGAGTGACAGCCTGTTTTTTCTTGCTCACTCGGCCCCTGAACACCCATATTTGATCGCTTGCTCACTGGTGACGAAAAGTGGGTCCTCTATGACACTTACAAGCGTACCAGACATTCGTTGTCGCCACGTGACCCTGTTCCTCACACCTCAAGACCACCTCTGCACTCACGAAAGGTTATGCTCTCTGTATGGTGAACTTGTCGCCAAGTGGTGCATTACGAGCTCCTTCCACCTGGTCAGACCATCACTGCTGACCTCTACTCACAGCAGTTGCAAAGGGTGCACAGTGCATTGTGGCAGAAGGAGCCAGCATTGGTGAATCGCAAGGGTGTGCTGTTCCTCCACGAAAATGCTAAGCCACATGTGGCAAAGAGAACCCGGGAGACCTTCAGCAACTTGGCTGGGTGACACTGTGCCATGCACCGTATTCATCGGACCTTGCGCCAACAGATTACCACTTGTTTCATTCCCTAGACAACCACCTCCGTGGGAGATCCTTCGCCAATGAGGGAGGCCTGTGGAACGCACTCACGGACTTCCTTGCCTCGAAGACCGCCGACTTCTATCACAAGGGGTATTGTGCAGCTGCAGAAACGTTAGCAAAACGTGTTGGATGCTGATGAAGCTTACTTCGAAACCTAAAGTTACGTACCGTCCACTGTATTGCTCTTTGTTTATCACTGCTCTAGAAGGGCAAAAACTTTTTTGGTTACCTTGTATATTGCACCTGTTCGTTATTTTCACCAAACTTGAGTCAATGAATTGAATTAATTTATGGCCTTTAGACATCTCAGGCTGAAGCCGCGATAGGGTGGGAGAGAGGATGTTGGAAGGTAGTCGGCCAGGGTCTAGTTAGTAGGTACCATCTCGATATTTTCCTGATGTGACTAGGGAAAAACCTCAGTCAGGATAGGTGGCCGCTGGGATCGTTCCCAGACCCTTTCGCTGGTTAAGCCAACCATCTTAACTACGGCCAGACGGTAAAGCTGAGTTCGTCGTGTAATATTTGAACCAATGTCCCAAATAACACCTTTGTTATTCATTGTTACTCTAAAATCAATCAGTTACATATTACTGCTTTCCTAACCTAATGCAGTAAGCTGGTAATGGTACACAGAACTGAGGCCATGACAGCTACCATTAAACAACCCTTTCCCTAATTCTGATATCTACCTCATATTCTGCCCCAGCTTGAAACAAAAAGGAAAACGTAATATTACGGGATACGAATTTTTTTTCAACCACCACCACATTTCTACACAACACTAACAATGAAAGGAGCTAATACATTGTTTGAAATACATTTGCTTTCTTCATCAGTATATCTTACCTGCTCTGCAATTTTCTACACGACTTATTTTTATTTTGTCCAACTTTTTTTCAATTTAATAAGAGAAAATGTTACTAGAAAAAATTTCAAGGAAAAACTTACTTCGACATTTGACAGAGTTATTGTTGTTTCTGCGGTTGGTTGAATACTAATCGTCTCCCCATCCCAAAATCCTGGGATATTAACGCAGTCTTCACAACGAGTTAACAATAAATATCCACTTTCTAAATCAGGTGGACCAGAATCACAGCTCATATTCAGAAGTTTCCGCACATGATCGGAGCAGGTTTTTATATTGCCTACAAGAACAAACACACAATATGTAAATAAGAATACAATACTGAGAAAAGGATTTCTATTTGGCTGCATTTATAGATGCTAATAAATATCCAGATAGGAGTAATGAAGCCCTGATAAGATGTAGGAGAAATCACTTATTTCCAAGCATAATAAATAGCTCACATAGTAGATATGTTGTTCACTGTTGCCGATTTAAAATTTATTTATGTTCCTATTCTCACACAAGTATTTTGTTTTACTGTGAACACTGTAATACTGACGAAGATTAGATTTTCTACATTAACTGTTTTATTACACCTGTATATTTTACACTAGTGTCCTAAAATGATCTTCTCAATTAACTATTACTGAGTTCTCAAATGATCAGTGCACCTACACCCAGAGCCAAGTATCGGTGGTAAGTAGAAAGGATTGAGGACGGAGAGTTCTTTCATTTTTTTTAATCAATTCGAAGTAATCCTTTCAATGAAGAAGCCAGCATATCGTCATATTTCATATTACAGACGCATCACATATTCGACAGGGTTCACAATTTTTTTGTCGGGAATTTAACGAATCGTTAGTGAATGGTTTTCTAAACACTTAAAACTTCTTAACGGCTCGTTACATTCTTAATGAAGGTTTATGAAACCCACCAATTGTCTTACAAATGTACGAGTTAAAGATAATATTTGACAAAAGTAAAGAAGGAAGTCTAATGTATTTTTTGTGCTTTGCAACACTTGGAATTACATCAAAATGAATGTTGAGTAGAGTCAGTACTGTGACCAGTTCTTCACCCGTATGGGATCTTAAAGTTTTGAGACGTCGCGTCGGAGGGTGGAAACGCTCCTATCAGCTGTAGTAACACTCACAGTGAGCCGTAGATAACAGGGAAAGAAAGCGGTGTATATCCGGGAAGCAGATAGGATAAATTTTTTCTATTATTTCCAAAGCTGTCTTAGGCAGGGAAACATTCTTTCTCTGCAACCACATCTCTCGCCATAGTTCGTTTTCAACCACTAGATTCTCAGATTTTGATTAACTTATCCATATTAATATTAGTCCACTCACTATTACTGTACATAAATCCGTGAAAAACATACGATACTTATGTTTACCGTTTATAATACAGCTTCTGTATATTTATTTATATGTGCTGTCACTGTTTAAAGCAAAGCACTTTCACTAGACATTTTTTTTTTTTTTTTAAATAGCTATTATCAATGTGGATCTCGGAGGAGGGCGATTGTCCCCACCACTCCCCCTTCTGGATCCGTGCCTGCTACACCTGAAGCTTAACTTCCCCTTTTGTAGGACAGAAATACAGTTTGTATCTTAGCAGAGGCACATTACTTCATCTTTGGCAGTAACGGATGTCAAAATACAGAAATTCTTCGGAATTTTGTTTAAGGACAAGGTGAAAAAATTCTCTCTCTATCTCATATTCAGTAAAACTTCAATCCATACTACATTATCTTTTTCTTTATTAAGAAAAATATACAAAGAGAAAAAAATAATTACTGACACTTTGGAGTATGTTTGTTCTTTATTAGTGAGGTACAGTGTAGTATTTTCAATGAATACTTCAATTATCCGTAATGGATTAATCATCATTATTTACCATTTTATTACAGCGAGTGGGGCAGAGCACAGAAGAGGGAACCGCGACGAATTACTATAGGCTTCAGGGGTCCGCAATTTGCAAAGAGTTGGAGATCACTATTGTTGATACTTTTTCTGTCTTTCTGTTTTTATCTACGGCAATTTTGATGAAACAGGTAAAAAAAAAAAAAATACAATCCATATTTGTCCTTGACTATACACAACAAATAAAGATGTTAAAAAAGACATAGTGAACGTACCTGGTATAAAAATTAAGTGACTACAGCTGTGAGGCGCAATAACACGTACATGTCCTGTTTCTTTCAATTTCTTCAGGAAAGCAAAAGGAGGAACATTAAGTGCATAGGACGCTGCGATTTCCAAATCTTTTCTCAGCGTTTTCGCAAACGCTATTGCTTTCAGTGCCCTTTCTCTGGCTTCATTAAAAATAGACTGGATCTCTCGGCATGCGGACAACATTACCTGCCTAACAACAACAATAGAAAAGCATTAAGTAACGAAGAAAAAAACACACACTATTTTGGAGATGTGAAACACTGAAACTAACTGAATTCATTCAAAGTCTTTACAATGGATACAGAGCTCGACGTTACGGATACCCTACTCTTGTCGCAAGCACATTACAATTAAATTATCCAGTTGCAGACAAAGAGCTGAAAGATAAATATCTATTAAGACAACGAAATTACACGTTCGTGTGAAAGATCAACTTACGTTTCGTCCAATATTCCTAGGAAAAATGATCTGTGACGCCGACTTAAAAATGGTTTTGCTAGGTGAACGAGTCATTGTACTGCTATAATTTATTTATTTATTAAGTTTCGGATACAGCTAGAAATACAATTTTACAGCGAAACTAAATAACAATAAATTAAATTATGAAACGATTCATAACGCAACAAGTAATATCAATAGCATGGCGATTATAACACTCTAAGAGGAATAACTAAGATAGTTGTATTTGACGCTTGACGAAAAGTATTTTCAGATCCAAAAATATAAATATTAAAACCAAGATAATTATACACAGTTACTAGTCTATAGAATAAGAAGCGCTGGAGTATACCTAACCTAGGCGTGGTACAATGAAGAAGATTATTATTTATGGTTTTCTGCAAGAGAACACGGAACTAAAATTTAGATATTAAGTCTCCAGTTCTGTGCTTCCCGTTAATTATCTTGTATAAGTACATCATATCTACCAGTCTGCGACAACAACAGGGAACGTGGAGGCCAAGAACGGATAACAGTTCGGGTTTGCTTAAGCTACGTACCAATAGTATACGACCGTAATAGTGCTGATATAAGCACAAAAAGTAAATAGTTTCATTATTTCCTTCCTTGAACAAGCCTGGAATCCGCAGAACTGTGGTAGTGATTGCACCAATAAATCCTGTTTTTGATGTACGTTACTTTACAATGTGTACAATATGTAATTCACACATAATAAAATTTATTCACTTTTCACTACACTCTTCTAATTCACACATAATATTATTATTATTATTATTATTAACTCTCCATACTACAAAGCGATTTTAGCAATTCACAAGTGTCAAGGACAATGGTAAAATGGATTTTATTCATATATGGTTTAAGTTTAGATCAAACGAGTTTTTAAAATAATCCTCTTTGATAAGTTTAAATTTTTTCAAGTTCTCACATTCACCAATAACGTTACCGAAAAACTAGCCAAGCCCAAATCCAATTATTAAATAAATAAATAAATTATTAATTTATTTATTAATTATTAAATATAATAATAAATCATTAAATTATTATTATTAATAAAAATCCCTTTCGGTAGGCCTACAGGCTGAGGTAGATTACGAAGTTTCGCTGGGAGCCGGGGCTCGCCCCCCAACTTCAGTGCTTTTGAGAGGATGCGCCTCCTTTATCTTAACCAAAATCTCCCTGCAGCACTACACCACCACGGAGTACATCTTCACCCTCCCACGGTTGGCTGCG